>LPNX010924778.1:8310-28439 GCA_001517045.1 Pseudotsuga menziesii
GGCTGCTCAATGGTGATCCCCAATGCTGAACAAGAGGGACAAGTTACAGTAATGGAGACTATAGACAAACCAAAGTTTGTAAGTTAGTTTACCAACCTATAAAAATTCTATGTGCATTTGTTCAAATTCCAAACCAATATAACATTTTTACTTACTGTACGTTAGTAAGTTATGGTGGGTCGTGGTGTCTCACTAGAAGCGACCCCAATTGGGTTCTCTTCAAGCACCACTTGCTCACTATAAAGCTGCATATAAAAGTATATATGTCAATGTCAATAAATCAATCACTGCACGAAAAACATACTTGCATGTACAAATAAAAATATACTACATGGAGGGACAATGACTTTTTCAAAAAAGCCAAGACATACATGTACCTTGGGGGGGGATAGGTGGGTGAGCGACGACCCCAATTGGGTTCTCTTCAAGCACCACTCGCTCACTATCAAGCTGCATAAAATAATATATATGTCAATGTCAGCATATCAATGGATGCAACAAGGAAAATGATACTTGCATGTAAAAACAATATAAGCAAGATAAGAAATATATAAATATACCTAGGGGTCGTGAAGAGGTGTGTAACCAGTGGGTCGAACAACTGACAATGGGATAAAATGATTTATATCTGCATTAGCGAAGAAGGCCGCTCATTCGACAACATAATCAAAATTACGTTCCTACGTACAAAAGGATAAAGAGACAATTAGACAATTTCAAATAATTTAAAAATCACATGTTGAATCATTAAAAGCACAATTAAAAGAAAGCGAGAAATAAACGTACCTGGTGGGGGGTCAGAGGTCGGTCACCAACAACTTCGATTTGGTGTTCTTCAAGCACCGCTTCCTGTTGTAATCTCATAGATCACATAAGGTTACCAATAATACACACTAAAACATACATAAATATAGAACAGAGACAAGAGACAAGAACAGATAGAATTAAACAGATTATATTGTTACAATGAGTCCATACAATGCAGAGAACTGAACTGGTTCTCAACAGGCTAATATATATGATTACAGAATGGTTACAAAATAACTACCTGTCAGTTCGGTGAATCGACGCGACTTTTAGATGGCTGACTTAATGTCTTAGTTCAGTCAGTCAACCAACTTAGTCGGTTGATCGACTAAGTAATCCCATCGACTTAGTTGACTGATCGACTAAGTCGGCTCATCGACTTAGTCAACTGATCGACTAAGTCGGTCCTTGTTCAAGTCGACTTATCAACTTGCTCCTTCTACATCTCCCCCATGAACAAAACATTTCTTGGTCTCGAAGAAACAGGGAGGTACAAAAAAAATTTGTTTTGGGCCTTCAAAAATTTACTGTGGCAGACTGTGAAGATGGATGGTTGGTCGTTTCTATACAAAAACCTCAACAATGGCTGGAGCTGTTATGGCGAGGTGATGTTGGAAGTCTGTCCAACCCTGCAAAGCTTTCTGGATATCAATGGTTAGTGTGGTTAAGCCTGACAAAATTGACATCTTCTCTGCGATAGAGACTTCGGCTATCCTTTCCATGTTGGGGCCTATTAACTGGTCCTGCACCTCTGCAGTCTCAATTAGTCGTTTCATCTGTGGGCAGATGATGTCAACTTTTTCTAAGTTGGGGAGAGCTTGTTGCACCCACTGATGTTGTTGGGGTGCACACCTTAACGGTCCCTAATTTTGGTAACTCCGCGGCTTTTGTGGAAGTTGTAAGCGGAGTTACGACTCAAAATAGTCTTAGGGGTGTCGGGGTTGAGTAAAAACCTTATTTTTGTAATAAACCCATGGTTTAAGTCCAAGGTTTAGGGTTCAGGGTGCCCATGTTTTTGTAATAGGTGCACTATAAATAAGCACTCTTGTAAAGAAGTTAGTTTAGGCTTTTGATGTAAGATGAATTGATGTGAAGCTAAGGCTTGTTTGTAAGAAGGTTAAGTCCCAGCTGTGTGTGTGGACGACCTCTGCAGCTGTGTGCGCAGAGGGTTTTGGGTGATTAAGGAAATATGCAGCTGTGTGCGCAGAGGCCTGCAGCTGTGTGTGCGGCTTTGAGGACTTGAAGGGATCTGCAGCTGAGTGCTCAAATCAGAACTGTGGTTTTTGTAAAGAGTTGAATAAAACACAGTTCTGTGGACGTAACTTCTAAACTGGGGGTGAACCACGTTATATCGTGTGTTGCGGTTTTTGTTGTGTTGTTTTTATGTTCTTTTATGCATTAATAAATATATATCTGATAAGTAAGATCATTGCTAAATACTAAAATTCGCTGGAATTCCCAATAAAGGGTTAAGCAAGGCACTGTTTGTTTATCTAACTGCGAAGCTAAATAAGTAACTATTAAAGCTCTGCATTGTATGATTATAATTGTTAGAAGCTAAAGGTACAGTAACATCCCTCTTCTGCTTGAAGAAACCTGATTCTGCGGCACCCCATAGCTGTTTCAGGTGAGACTACAACCTGTTCGCAGGTTGTTTCCGAAAGGGCCAACACTGTGGGTCTTTTGTTGGTGTGAAGTTAATGGTATAAATCCTGGGTCTTCCCTACAGCCCAACAAATTGGTTCCGTTTCTGGTTGAACTCAATATCTGATCAAGAGGGGTTTACGTCGTACTTCGAGGGCTATGTTCTAGAGACCCTCCATGAAAGAAATCGGTGATTGGATTGAAGAGACTTATCTGAACTTTGCTGTACAAGAGAACAAATATCCGCGTCGTAGTGCAAACAAATTTTTACAAAGGTATGTTTTTTCTAATGTGTATGAAATTTTCTTTGGTATTATCCACATAGAGTTGCACCAGTGGTTATCCAAGTTAATAGAGAGAAGGACGAACTTCCAAGAACGTCAGTTTCCTGATTGGACCCCCGCAAGAATTAATATACTGAAAAGGGTGAACAACGAGATATCCCACGTTGTTGATTTCTGGACAATGCAAACCCTTGAAGCATTTGTGACGGAGGTCGCCATTGACACAAGTACTTCCTTTACTGAAGCCGAGCGGCAGTTTTTCAAAGGACCAAGGGGTAAGTTTTTGAATTCATTTAGTTTGAGAATTAAAATGCTATTAGCTGAAAAAGGTATATTGCTAATTGAATCAGACTGTTAGATTTAGTATTACTAACCTATGTTTGCAAGTGAAAATACCTTCGACGAGCAAAGTGGTTTGCTGCGAAGTGGGAAAAGGTACAAGAGAGATTTTGGATCCTATTCCCAGGGTCAACATACCGAGTATTCCCCTGAAAATTCTGCAGATTCAGAACCCGAAGAAACCCCTTTTGTTGGAAACCATCCGGTAACCCCACAGTGAAGACCTATTATCCCTGAGACCCCTTCGCCGTCTGAAAGTAACCCTATCCCGATTATTCCCATCGCAGGTCAGTCTACCCCAGTAAGTTCCCCCCCGCCTACTACCAGTCCCCCTCCCTCCCCCCCTAGACCCGCGATGGCCCATATGAATGACGACATTAAGCTCCCTATTTTCAAAGGAACTGGATCAGAGGATCTAGAGCAGTTCTGGTTTTTATGTGAAGCAGTGTGGACTGCTAAGACCATTACGGATCAAGATACAAAAAGAGCGCAGCTGGTTAATTCTTTCAGAGATCGCGCTCTGACCTAGTTCATGAAGTTTTCCAGCACTCAGAACCATGCTTTGGCTGATATAAAAGCAGCAATGATAAAGGAATTTAAGAAGCTGAAATCAGAGTCGCAGTGTATCACTAAATTGAAAGAGATTCAGCAGAGGCGCAGCGAATCAGTGTGGGACTTTGATCAAAGGTTCAAAGTTCTGCTAGACCAAGTCAGTTTCACCATTGGACCTATGTAGCACAAGGAATGGTTCATTGCAGCATTGCTACCGCATATTAGAACTCCAATCATGCAACAGAAGGTTGTTGACCAGCATGAGGCTCTGGAAATCGCGATGAAGCTTGAAACCACTCCTGTCGAAGATAATTCTGGTATTGCTCAAATCCAAGCACAGTTGACAGTGAAATAGAGAAGCTCAAAGCAGAACATGAGGCTCAGATTTCGGAGCTTCAACTCTGCATCACCCCAGAGAGCCCACCAGAGGTCGAGGAGCAACGCCGAGCAGACATTCAGGCATTCGGAGCAAAAATCTCGGATACTATGAGCAGTGCAGCAAAGCTGCTAGAAAACATTGTTGAAGCCTGGACCACCCTGCAGGAACACCCAGAAGTCGGACAGCTACAAGAAACCATCAGGCAACGACAGACAAAATTGGATACAGTAAAAGCAGAAATTAAGACTCTGCCGCCTATGGAGAAAATGCTCAAGGTAAAGCAAAGCAATGAACTCTAGCAGGAAATTGAGTCATGCAGAGCAAAAGAAACAGAAGTGGAAAATTCTATGCAGGCACTTATCAGTGAAGCTTTCGAGTTGAGTACTGTTGTGGACACCCAACTCAAAGTTTTGAAGGAATATGATGCATTTGCGCAGAAAAAGACCAGCGAAGCATTAGCCGCAGTATTGCAAGAGTTGGTTGAAAAGAAGCAAGTAGCCGACAAAATCATGCGTGGTCTCAACAAGCAGTTTGCTATCTTTGCTAACAAAGTTCATCTACCAGAAGAGCAGCAGAGTGTCCCGGGACGGGCCACTAGTGAGTCTTAGGGGCCTGTTGGGGCGCGCACCTTAACGGTCCCTAATTTTGGTAACTCCACAGTTTTTTTGGAAGTTGTAAGCGAAGTTACGACTCAAAACAGTCTTAGGGGTGTTGGGGTTGATTAAAAACCTTCTTTTTGTAATAAACCCATGGTTTAAGTCCAGGGTTTAGGGTTCAGGGTGCCCATGGTTTAAGCCCATGGTTTTGTAATAAGTGCACTATAAAAAAGCACTCTTGTAAAGAAGTCAGTTTAGGCTTTTGATGTAAGATGAATTGATGCGAAGCTAAGGCTTGTTTGTAAGAAGGTTAAGTCCCAACTGTGTGCATGGACGACCTCTACAGTTGTGTGCGCAGAGGGTTTTGGGTGATTAAGGAAATTTGTAGCTGTGTGCACAGAGGCTTGCAGCTGTGTGCGCGGCTTTAAGGACTTGAAGGGATCTGTAGCTGAGTGTGTAGATTAGAACTGTGGTTTTTGTAAAGAGTTGAATAAAACACAATTCTATGGACGTAACCGCTAAACTGGGGGTGAAACACGTTATATCGTGTGTTGTGGTTTTTGTTGTGTTGTTGTTATGTTCTTTTATGCATTAATAAATATATATCTGATAAGTAAGATCACTGCTAAATAATAAAATTCGTTGGAATTCCCAATAAAGGGTTAAGCAAGGCACTGTTTGTTTATCTAATCGCGAAGCTAAATAAGTAACTATTAAAGCTCTGCATTGTATGATTATAATTGTTAGAAGCTAAGGGTACAGTAATATCCCTCTTTTTCTTGCAGAAACCTGATTCTGCGACACCCCATAGCTGTTTTGGGTGAGACTGCAACCTGTTCGCAGGTTGTTGCCGAAAGGGCCAACACTGTGGGTCTTTTGTTGGTGCGAAGTTAATGGTATAAATCCTGGGTCTGCCCTATAGCCCAACATATGTGCTTCCCTTTCCAGTTTCTACAGTTTGGTGGTTTCCAACACTATCTGTTCTTCTATCATCGGTCTAAGTGCTGCCTCCGTGGTCTTCCTACTTTCCAAAGCCTGAATTCCTTTCCGAGTCTGTCGTGTCTGCTGATAAACTTGCCCGTAGTGAGTAGGATAGTCTCTTAGGACTTCTTTGGTTATGACAGACTCCTCCATATGGTCCTACAGTACTTTGTACGCTTCCAAAAATGTAGTGTGTTGTGCTAATAGGAGTTTGGCAGTTTCCTCTTTCTGTTCCTCCTTGGTTTCCTGGAGGTGTGCCTGGATGGTCGACACCATACTCTCGAATAGCTGGTATGCTCTTTCAAGCGGTCTATCGGTTTCGACTTCTATGGGGCCTGGTATGATGGACTGAGCTAAAGTCCTGCATTTGTCGAGAAACTCGACCTGTTCTGTATTTTTGTCTGTGAGTTCTTTGGTTTTTCACTCAGTACTTGTCTTTGCTTCTTTGGCTAGGGTTTTGAGGAGTTGGCCCACCTCTGTGTCAGTTAAGGAGCTTGCATCCTTCAAGCTAATCTGAAGTCTGGGAGTCTTCCCATGATGCTCCTTCCTCTTCTTGTGCTTTTCTGCTTCTGTCTCATGTGTATCTACAACAGTTGAGGGGGGGCCTTTGGTTTGCAGGATAGAATTCGATGGCTTCTCTGGCTAGGGAGGTGGAATGGCAGTCACCTCTGCTTGTGTGGATGTAGTCGGTTGTGGTGGGCTTGTCTCTGAGTCAGGGGGTGGTGGAAGTGGTGGGGATGGTGGTGGCAGTGGTGATGGAGTTGGTGAATGGTCGAGGGTGTTAGGTTTGGGGGAAGTATGGTTGAGTGGTATTTTATTGGGTGGGTTGACGTCGGAAGAAAATTCTGCTGCCGTCGGTGTAATGGCTGGTAGATCAGCTTAGGGTACGAGGTCGGTCGATTCAATAGTAGAGGTCACAAGTCCAATCACGTCGCCTTCTTGGTCGGATTGTCATGTGAAGGTTGACATGATGGTTGCAAATACTGATGGTTGTGTTATGATACCTGTATACATGGGATCCTGGGTGGATATTTTCTAGGACGACTGAAACAGTGCAGGCAATGTCTCAAAGAAATCTTGTAAGTCGGTGTCTTTGTCAAATTTTGCTTTTACCGTCTCCAACATTGTGCTTTTGCATAAGTCGAGGGGGCTGACTGACTATTGGGACGGTTCTTGCTCCTCGATTATTTGTGTTGGTGATGGGGGTGGAGGTGTCGACACAATATCAAAGACGTTTTCAGGCATCGTCATAGTTTTTTCTTTCTTTGGTCGACCTGCTTGGGCTCCTGCTTCGACAAAACTCTGGAACTATGTTTCGACTGGCACTTTATTTGTGGCGGCATCCTCTATAATGTCAAGGGCCACAGCTGCCAATTCCTCTTCATCATCTGATGATTCGGCAATGATAAGTTTGCACTTACATTTGCCTTTTTGTTGTTATTGCTCTTTTATTTTCTTCCTGGCTACTGCTATTTCATTGGTGAGTTTTTGAATGATTCCTTTTGAAATAGCATACTCAGGGTTGTCTGGTTTGAATTTGCCCGTAGGTGCTTGAGGCGGGCTGACACTTGCTGGAACTGGGGGAGCTATCTGCTGCTGTGTTGGCTTTGGTTTTGCGGGCTGTGGTTCTATGTTCTTTGCGGTCGGAGGCTTGATAGTAATTTGTAGCTGACCAGTGTGCTCGATCGGTGTCTCTTGTGACACAAATGTACTAATGTAGAGGTTGAGCTCATAGTATTCCTCCTTTTCTTGGTCGATCAGTGGCTCCTCGATCGAGAAGTCGATCTGTTTTCCTGCTGCTGGTACTGGTATATTTGTCTTAGCCTGTTGAGACAATTCTCAAAAAATATGGTCGACCAGTGGATAGTAGTTGAGGTGTTTAGCATTGGATTCCTCGCCCTGCATGTGCCATACTGACATATGGTCAAGCTCCAGCTGGATGTGGGAGTTCGCGGGTATATTTCATCGGATGTTTTGAGGCACCCTCCATCTAGTCATGCAAACTTTCAATTGTTGGAACCAGTTCTCTAGTAATATTTTGCCATGCTCCAGTTTGTGCAGGGTTCCTTTCTGAGAGAAGGGTTTAAACCTCCACATGTCGAACCTGGACTGTTACCGAAAGCCTGGGCTCCCTTCTGGGTAGATGTGATACATAAAAATCCATAAGATGAGGGAGGGGAACTTGATGATTCCCCTCGTTTCCTGGCATCACTCACAAACAGTTTTTATCAGGTTGGCGACGTAATCTCCCCATCTATATAGCCGTCCATCAGTGGAAATAGTGTCGATGGCTTCCATCATGTCTAACTTGAGGTCACTGCTTTGACCTACTAATGTGAGTGTAATGGTAATGATTTTGGCCACAATCTGTGGAGTTTGAGTTGTGATTTGACTGATCATCAACCCTTTTTAATTTTTCCTGGAAGGGGATCCCATAAGTTCTTGGACCAGTCCTTCTTTGATTCCAACTGGTACAGGGTCACCTCTATTAGAGAGACCAGTTAACTTGGAGATGACATCTCCATATATGTCGATCGACTCATCAAAGTAGAGTCGGCTGTTGTGATATCGACTGATAATGAATTTCACAGCAACTTCCTTTGTACCCCCAAAGCTGGCCATCAGCAGTGCATTGGCATATCCAAATAGGGTGTTGCGTCTGACCTTTTTTGCTGCTTGAGTCATCTTTTTCTCGACAAAGCCCCATTCTTTTATTTCGGTCCATAGATTTTGCCATGGTGCTTCTTGTACTTTGGAATTTTTAATTTTTTTCAGTCTGTAGACTAAATATGTATCCGCAGCCTATATCTCCTTGGCTTTAGTTGAGGCTCTCGTTTGTTTAGGGGCCATTGTGTCAGTTTGGTCGATGTCATTACAGGGTTCTTGGCTTTTGGTCGACTGGGTGTTCTGGTGCTCTGTGTGTAAGGTTTGTGGTGAATGAACCTTTGACGGTCTAGTATTTATAGGTGATGGTGTGCTTTTGTGTGTTAATGGATGTATTAATGGCAGACGTGATGTTACAGCTAGACTACATGAGTGTGAACTAATGGTGATTTTCTTTCGGTGCTCGAGGTCATGAATGCGTGATGGGACTATCGAGGTGGTCAGCCGGTGTCGGTGCTGAGAATGGTCGATAGGAATGGTCGATGGTCATGATGGTTGTTGTCGAGATAGTAATGTCCTGACATGGTTTTCGTATCTGGCGTATTATTTTGTTTCTGGAATTTTTAGTTTTTTATGGATTTTGGCTATCGGTTATGATCGTTATATGACTTTTCTTATGTTAATTTTTGTAACGTTTCAGTCGGGCTCCATTAACAAGCTTGTGAAATACTAGGCCTTGTAACGTCCTTAGTCAGAATGATCCGTTGGATGTATCTCTTCGATAACGTAAGGTCCCATCCATTATGTGTGGAGCTTCTTAAGTTTCCCTTTGACTCGACTATTATAAAGTAAGGCAAGGTTACCGACCGACAGGTTTTTGTTTTTGATGTTGCGGTCATGCCATGCTTTCTGTTGTTGATTCTATATTTCTTAGTGTTTCATAGTCATGAGTCGGTGTTCTTCCAGCTTGCTGAGTTGAAATAGCCAGTCATGCCTTGCTTGTTCGACATCGACATGTAGTAGTTGTGCAATAATAGGTGTCTGCTATCGAAAATGTAGTGGGACTACTACTTCTTGTCAATAGACTAGTCGAAACGGGGTTTGGTCGGTCGATCGTTTATAGGCTGTTCTGTACGCCCATAATACTGCAGGTATTTTCTCATTCTAGTCGTCCTTGTCAACATTACATATTTTAGTTAACCCTTTTTTTAATGTTTTATTGAATGCTTCAATTGCTCCATTTGACTAAGGATGATATGTTGTACTCCGTCGGTAGTCGATTTGGAATTGGTTGGTCAGGGTTTTGATAGTTTTGTTAATAAAGTGTGTCCCTTGGTCGCTAATCAAGGTTAGTGGGCATCTGAATCTAGTGATGATACTTTCATAGATGAATTTAGCAGCTATCTCGCTAGAACATGTATCAACAGGTTCAACTTCTGCCCACTTAGTAACGTATTCCACTGCAGTAATAATATACCTTGCACCTGATCTTTTTGCTAGGATAGGAAATGGTCCTATGAATTCTATGGCTTAGATTTCAAATGTGAGACTGGGGTTTACTGATATCAAGGACATTTCTGTACTAGGTAGTGGTTGACCAAGTCATTGACATCTGTCACATCGACTAACAAAAGTTTTGCAATCTCTGTGGAGTGTCAACCACCATAATCCTGACTGTTGGATTTTCTTTGCAGTTGTGTCTGCTTGGAAATGTCCTCCTGCAGGTCCATAGTGTACTTCATGTATGATTTGGTCTCGTTCATGTTCGAGCACACACCTTCTGAGGATTTCTTCTGATCCCATTTTGTATAAAAATCCATTAATGAGACTGTATGGTGCAGCCTTCATAGCTAAGATTTGTTTTTTCTTGGTATTCATACCTTCTGGTGCATGTCCATTTTCTAAGAACTGAGCTATTTCTTCTAGTTCTGCTGGTACTGCTTCTATGTGAAATAAATGTGCATCAGGTAAGTTGTCGTCGACTCCGTTCGGTTCCTCTCCTGTGTCGATTCGTGATAGATGGTCAAGGCTGACATTTAACTTTCCTGGTCGGACAATTACTTCGAACTCACATTCTTGGAAAAGAAGTAGCCATCGACAAATCCTTCCATGATGGAGTGGTTTATTGATAAGATACTTCAGGGCCTAATGGTCAGTATAGAATATAAACAGATTAGCTAAGAGATAATGTCGATACTTCTGGAGGGCAAAGACCATACCTAAAGCTTCTCTTTCTGTAGTCAAGTAGTTTCTTTCAGCCTTATTTAATTTACGACTGTTGTAAACTATGGGATAATCCATTCCATCATCCCCTAGTTGAGTTAGGATTGCTCCTATTTCTATCCCTGATGCATCGATATGGACATGGAACTTAATCGACCAGTTTGGGAATTTTAAGATGGGGGCTTCGACTAATTTTCTTTTCAATTTTTTGAAAGAGATGTGGCATTCTTCTATCCACTTAAACTCTTGATCTTCTCTTAATAGTTCTTCAAGAGGATAGGTCATATCTGAATAGTGTCTTATGAATTTTCTGTAATAGCCTGTATGACCAAGTAACACCCTGACTTGTTTGGGGTTTACTGGTGGTTTCAGGTCAAGGATAATTTTAATCTTTGCAAATTCTACCTTGATACCTTCTTTACAGACAATGCGCCCTAATAGTATTCCTATGGGGGTCATAAATATACATTTCTTGATGTTTAGGGAGATTTGAATCTGTCTGCATCTCTCCAGCATAAGTTTGAGCCATTTGGGATGATCTTTTAAGGTGGAGTATATTTTCCAGTCATTAAATTATACTGCCATGGTTTTATAGATGTATTCTTGGAATGTTTGACAACAATTCGAGAAAACACTGCAGGTGCATTCTTTAGTCCAAAAGGCATAACTTTGTAAGAAAAGGAACCAAATTCACACAATGTTGTATTCTTCTAGTCTTCTTTAGCTATTGGTACTTGGTTATAGCCTGAGAATCCATCTGTAAATGAGTAGCATTCATTCCCTGCGACTTCATTCAAGATTTCATCCGCATAAGGGGTGGGAATTGGGTCTGTCAATGTTACTTTGTTTAGTTCCCTGAAATCGACACAAATTCTTAGCCTGGTCGGGTCATGTTTCTTGGGATGTATGACCATTAGACTTGCCCATTTTGATTGGTCAATAGGGTAAATGATTCCTGCTACTAACATGTTATCAATTTCCTTTTTGACTATCTCCTTGTATTTGTGAGCTAGTTTATAGGGTCTTTTCTTAACAGGTCGAACATCAGGTTTAGTATTAATTTTCATTTCTCCCATTTCTTGGACAAATCCTTTTAGGTTTTTATAATCCCTAGAAAAGACATCTTGGAACTATCTTAGTAAGTTCACTATCTCTGTGGTCTATTGTTCGTTCCAGTAGTCACCAATTTTTGCTAGTTTTGGTCGATCATCGTTTGACATGTCGACTTCTTTAGTTTTTACTTTGGCATCTAGCCACTCTGGTGCTTTGTCTTCATTGATAGGCCGACTTCCTTCTTTGAACTGTGAGAATGTGCAAGGAATTCGGATGCAGTCATATGGATAGGTCTTGTTGTTTTGACGTGGTTGGATTTCCATCTGAAACTCTTGCCTTTTGTGTTTTCATTTTCTAATTGTAAACATGTTGACTGTGACCTTGACCATGTTTGTATATTTTTATAGTCCTTTATCTGTCGATGGTCTCGTAAGGGTTGGTTTTCGGTCGATTGGATAAATTATTTAATTTGTTTTGCTGTCTCAACCAGATTTTCATTTTGAGGTATGAAGTTAAAGTCTTTAATAAAATTTTCCCAGAGTTCGTGCCATAAGAAGGTTTCACCTCTAGCTTCTTCCATCTTATACCATTTGTTTGGTAAGTCGCCTAGGGTTGAGGGAAACAAGTGTGGCCAGGCTCGCTCATCCTTGTATCCAAGTCTTCTCCACTCCTTTTCACAGGTTTTGATATGTTATTCTGAGTTTTTCCCTTGAGTGAATATAGGTATGGAAGCTTGTTGGGTTAACTTATTTCCTCCAAACCTTTCGACAAAGTAAGTCGAAGCAGTTGTCCAGGTCTGTAGTCTTGTCTGGTGGGTATCCCACCATCTAGATGCTTGACCTATAAAAGTTTCAACTAGGCTTTGAAGTCGGCCATATTCACCAATATTTTTAGATACTTGCTCGACATGCATGACTGGTGATTCCCTCTCCTTATACCTTGGTAGTTGTGTAGTATTCAGGCTGGTTGGTTGTAAGGTAGGGTGTTCCCTTATTTTCTTTTCGAATATTTTTGGGACAATGGATACTATTAAGCACTGTCAGGTGGGTTTTTTTTCCGTACTTTTTGTATAGTCCAACACCCTCTTGCTTGTGTTTCGTAATTTTCGATTTCCCAGTCATACAATTTAGCATCTGAGTTATAACCAACTGAGTCTTGGTTACCTAAGTTAAGTTCTCCATGGATGTTTGGTTCTGTGTAGTCTGCATCATTGTGGATTTGGTAAAGTTGTCTGATATTGACTTCTTCATCAATAGGTTCAGTCCAAGGCTCCCCTTAGGATGGATGAATGGGTACAATGACCTTTTGACCATTTCATTTTAATTTGATTCGTTCCTTGTCCAAATATATGGATGCTTTCATCTTCCGACCCCAAGGTCGACCGACTAGCACTGGGAAGGAGCTGGATCCTTCTTTTGGGTCAATAATTTCAAAATCGACCTTGGTCGAGATTCCCTTGATGGTCATGTTGAATTTTTTCCAGACTCCAATGGGTTCAATTAGGCCTTGGTCGGCGAGTTTCAGGTATATGCTTGACTCGTAAAGTGGAGGTCTACCCATCTATTCCCAAGTATCCCAAGTCATGATATTTACTTATGAACTGAATTCGATCACTACTTGTCGGACATGGTAATCTTTGATTTCTAGGTCGACAAGTGGGTCGGCATAACTTTTGTCTTTTTGATTCAAGATGCAGATCTTTTTTGTTTGTTTTTCAGGGTTGGTACCTTTTATTTCATGCAACAATTCAATGAACTGAGATATTGATTTGTTTGTTTGAACAAGTTGGATTAATTGATTTATTGTGTCGGGTCAACTGCTAGTCGTGCTTTCTTGGCATGCCATTTCTTGAAATACATGAGTTGCTTCTTTATATGTTTGTTTTTCCTTCAGTGGGTCAGGATAAACGTTTTTGTTTTTAATCTTACTAATTCTAGGGTTATCAAGTCCTGTTTTTGTTCCTTGTTGAGTTACATTATGTAAATTTTTGGTGGTTATTACATCATTCTTTTGCACACAAGACAAGACATTAACATTTTTCTTGGTATTAATTTTTTCTAACATAGTAGGGCAATCCTCTAGAAAGTGATCCCATACTCCACAGTGGGTACAGAATTTGAGATTAGTCTTGTCCTTGTATGGACAGTCTGCATACCGGTGACCTTCTTTGTAACATGTGAAGCACTAGGTGGGTCGACGCAGTCGTGTGTCATGATTCCCAGGGAATTGACCTCTTCCTCCATATCCTTGGCATCGATTGTCATACCAGCTCTCATATCATCGGTCGTCATATCTTTGTCCATTCTGATCATTTGCTAGTTGTTTTGCTCATTATGTTGTGCCACTACATTCGTTTGGTAGACCGCCTGATAGTTCTGTTGGTTCTTCAGGTTTAACTGGCAGTCGACTGTGTTATGAATTTTGGTCTTGCAGATGGCACACCAAGAAGCCTTTTCATTATTCATGTTAAACGGACATTCTTTTGTAGAGTGATCTCCGTGTTCCTGGCAAATGTCACAAAAGGAATTGGTCTGTACAAATCGAACGTCTTGTCAGCTATATTCTTGTCGATAGTTATTTTTTGAATGACCGGCCATCGAGCATTTGGTACACCAGATCTCCTGATTCTTGAGGCTTAGTTCCTTCAAAGAATTCTGTACGTTCTCGAGCTGTTCTTCCAATTTGTGGTCCGTGGGGTAAGCAGGTATGTCTTTGTCCATCTCCACCTGAAGAGCTTTTGTTAGTGCATCTTCGTAAGTTTTGAACGTCTCCAGACTGATGTGTCAACGTACTTTCTACAATAGTCCTACAAGAAACCATTGGATTACTACATGTTCATCTATAACATAATCCAACTGGCTTAGTAGGTCTTTCCAATGTTTATTGTAGTCGTGGACGGTCTCCCCTGGATTTTGTGATGTGGTTTTAAGCTTCTTTGCGGCCAGGTGCTTAGCATCTGGAGTTTTAAAAAATGACAAAATTGCGCCTTAATCTCATCTTTTGTCACTCTGGGTTGTCTTTCCGAAAAGGTCATGTACCATGTCAATGCCCTTTTCCTTAAGGCCCCTGTGAACTGTGCCATTTGTCTATCTTCATCTGTAACCTGGTTGGCTTCCCAGGTCGACTCGTAGATGAACCAATGTCGTCTGGGATCTTCATCTCCCTCATAAAGAGGAATGTGATTCGATCCGTGACCCATGTCGGAATCACTGTCAGTACTCTCGGAAGGTGGCGATGGTGGAGGTGGGGGTGGTGATGAGGGTGGTGGGGTTATTGGTGTATTCGTGCCTGCAGAATTCTAGTCGACGGAACTTCTGTTTTCATCGGTTTTCGAGTCTTCGTCGACTTGCAGTTGGTTGATGTCGACTTATACTATCGATGGTCCACTGCAACTATTTGTTCATAGTTCTGAGTGTTCAATTTCTTCTAAAGTTGTATCTAGCGGGGGAAGCACTCCTTCATGTGTCGGTAAGAGCAAGTGGATACTTCGGAGGGAGGATGCCGCTTGAAAGGTCACCTAGTTTCTTTCCACTAGTCGATGTATAATAAGGTGTCGTCTAGGGTACGTTTTGTCACCTAGTCGACTCCAAATATTGAAGTCACCAGCTCGTAGTCGGAGGTCGTCTTCGATAATAGTCTGTATTTGAGTACGCGGATTCAATGGGGAAAGGGTTTTTCCTTCATTGGGAGCTCTTAGTTGGGCCTGCATAAAGTAACATATGTCAATGTCATATAATAAAAAGAAAACAAGACATATATACTACATGGACGAAAATTGTTGTTTTCAAAGAAAACGAAACATACATGTACCTGGGGGGAGAGGTGGGTCACCAACAACTTGGATTTAGTGCTCTTCAAGCACTGCCTCACCATATGCCTACATAAAGTAACATATGTCAATGTCAGTAAATACAAATAAAACGAGACATATACTACATGGACAAAAAATGATGTTTTCAAAGAAAGCAAAACATACATGTACCTGGGGGGGAAGGTGGGTCACCCAAAACCTATATTTGGTGCTCTTCAACTACCACTGGCTCAATAGGTTCTTGCATAAAGTAACATATGTCAATGTCAGATAATACAAAGAAAACAAGACCTATACAAGATGGACGAAAAATGATTTTTTCAAAGAAAGCGAAACATACATGTACCTGAGGGGGGAGAAGTGGGTCACCCAAAACCTATATTTGGTGCTCTTCAAGCAAAACTTGCTCAATATATGGCTGCATAAAGTAACATATGTCAATGTCAAACAATACAAAGAAAATGAGACATATACAAGATAGACGAAAAATGATTTTTTCAAAGAAAGCGAAACATACATGTACCTGGGGGGGGAGAGGCAGGTCCCCAATCACAAAGGTCATTCCACTAGCATAGATATCATGATATGTAACAAAACATAAACATACAATTAGAAAATTTCGAATAATTAAAAGAATACATGTTGAATTATTAAAAGCATAATTAAAATAATACCTGTCTGGGAATCTTCCTCTACATGAGAGGGACTTGGCTAGGATTCCACAAACTCATCCTGCCCACCCTACATAAAATATATTGTATCCAAATTATGATGTATTGAATGTTGCAATATCTACTATAAATTTGTACATAACGATGATAAATTAAAAAGTAAAGCTCTTACAGCTAATGGTGAAGCACCAAAACCATCTGCAACATTGACTACTACATGAATGTTATCAACATCAATCGTCACACTATGTGAATCTGGGGTGTGTTGGGACACCAACTGTTTATTTTTTCACATAATTTGTTAGATAATTAAATAGAAATAAATTACGAAACAATTTAAAATTGTGATATAAAACAAAATATAATATGAAAAGAATGAGTTATACTTACATATCAAAGTAATTCATCATCCCGGAAATATGAAGCAGGCCCATAACATCTGCCTCCACATGCTGTGAAAGGGTGTCGAATAACATAACACTTTGAACCCTCTACGTCTTCAATGTGATTTATACCTCGAGTATGGTCTAGAGACCTAGTATGTGGATCTCAAGTGTGGGATGTGCCATCCTCAGAAGTGCTAACCCCTTGGCCTACATTTCCTTGGATAGCGGTCCCATGTTGAAGCAATGTATCTGTCGAGTCAAATAAGGTCTCATGTGTATCATCAATCATAGGAGCTGTAGGAGGATATACCTGAGGGGGTTTTGGTGTGAGTGGAGGGCATGGAACACAATTAGGATCACTCCTAGGCCCTTCCCTATCTTGGGGAATCCCATGACCCACACCTTGGAACTCTAAAATATCAAAAAAGTTAACATGTTTTCCCAAGATAAATTCTACATACAAATTCCTCAGGAAATAGAATGGGATGTCTCTACTCCCAAGAGGGTCTTCATCGAAGACCATGTACTAGCGATCCATCCAATTGGATTTCACATTTGGTTCCACGCACCGGTCTATGGAAATGTGTGCTCAACTGGTGGGTGGAACCAATCCGGTGCTAGGGTCCTGAAATAATGAAAACAATTGGTCTTTGGTTATCTCTCAAATGGTCTCCCCCTCTAAATAATGAGCTAAGGAGCCTTAATGCACCCAAACAAGCCAAAATATTTGAATTCCAGTCTTGTTCTCCCTTCTTGTCTAGGTTTGTGTTTGGGTTTGGTTATGGGTTATTAGTGGGTTCATTTTGCATATTATCTTCAACATTTCTGTTATCTGTTAAAATTAAAACAACAAAATAAAAATAAAAAATTAGTATATCATTGTTTGATTTAATTCAATATTTTTTATTAAATTTGTTTTAAGAAATATAAAAACTATAAAATTAACAAAAACAAACAAAAAATGAAAGCAATTGTGAACGAAATCAGTACTTACCTTCCATTGCATCCAAATTCTGAATTGGCCCTTGCAAATTACCTTCCAAAGGCACCTCCAAAGACTCAATCTCAAATCGCAGGTGCGGTTTTTCACTTTCTCGATATCGCATCCTTCACTATGCAAATAAGAAATTGAGGATGTGGGCCTCTGTTTTTTTTTATGGTTTTACAAATCACAAGTGCAATATATCACACTTGCAATTTGTAACTCTTTAAAAAAGCAAGCGCGATATATCACACTTGCAATATTGACTAACTAACCTTAGCCTTGATTTTGGCTCAAGTTTTCCGAGCGTAGCATCAATAATGCATATGCTTTATAGATTCATATTTTGGATGTGTGTTTTCGCATTTTAAAGTGGCACTAAAAAGTAAAACCAACTTCGTGTGAGCGCCCTGTTATCACTTGCTAATCTTTGGTTTGCTTCTTACACAGAGGTTTTATGGGAATACGCGGTAACCTGGAACTCGATAATATTATTATCACATTTGGTAAGTCCTTAACTAACCTTTCAATTCCATCCCAAATCTACATTTTGGAGATTTATAAAGTGTGGTTTTTTGGTCTAACCTTTCAATTCCATCCCAAATCTACATTTTGGAGATTTATAAAATGTGGTTTTTTGGTTTGAGCTCGCTCTTCTGGGTGGAAAGTAACGAAAGAGTGGTTTTTCAAAGGCTTTGTAAACCTAAACTTCTGAGAAACTTTTGACTACTCTGTTATAATTATCTAGGATAAATGTAATAGTTAATACGGTTAATAATTTAGAGAATTGCAGACAGCAAAGATTGCTTGACATTTTTACTTGCATATTTACTCATATTTAAAAATTACTGCTTCTATCGAGATCTGTTTGCATTAATACTCATTTCTAGCTTTTATTGTTTCGATCTGATTCCGTTTGTTTTATTACCCATGATTAGTGTTTACAGTTAAACATGTCATTTAGATATAGTTGCTTTGTTTAAGTGATATAAGGAAGAATATGGAATAAAATGAAATCAAAAGGGCTTTGTTTATATTCCTGTTATTTGATTTGTTGAACAGTCTATTCAGCAACATTAAAAATAATTACATACAAAAAAAAATCATAATAACAATAGTGAAATCATTTAACAACATTTTTTTTCTACATATTTTAACTTGGTAATATGCTAATACATCAATATTACACATTGTAGCTATAATAATAAAAATATTACCTTCTCAAGAAACATATCTGTATAATGCGGAAATGAGGTGTTAACAGCTATACACCACCCAACCACAGCTAGAACCTAGCATTCTCTCACTAACGGTTCCACTAAAGAACCTAACATGTCACTTCTCATTTCTCTATTTTTTTCTCTATATTAGTTATGCATGCCCTCTCCTCTTTTCCTAGGACTTTTATAGAAAATAACTAATTCTCCTTGGTAGTGGCCACTTGTCTTCCTAAAGAATATTGAGGATTTGGTAACTGTTTTAAACCCCAAGTTTATGTTTAACACTATAGTTGTTAAAACTCTCAGTTTCATAATTATATTTATATAAAATTAACTAACTTGTTCCCATCACACATAAGTAAAATAAAACCAAAAAATGTAACTAATAACTCCGACTCCCATAAAATCAATTTGGGGAGGGGCGATTCTCTCATCCACTGGCAATCTAGGAAAGCATAGATGTTAGCCCACCCATAATTTTAAAATATAATCATATATAACTATAAAAAAATATTGGAGGGACAATTCTCTCATTATGTGGCAATCTAAGAAAAGCATCCATGTTAGTCCGCCAATAATTCTAAAATATAAACACATATAAATATAAAAAAAAAAAATCATCCCTAGAAAAAACATAAATATTAATCCAACCGGAATTTTAAAATACAAAAGCTTATAAATATAAAAAAAAAAATTTAAATATTTTAAAAGTATTATACCATATTCTCTCACCTATAATATTTTAAATTAAATTAAACATTGTATTGATTTCTTCAAAATATATATAATGATGATTTTAAAATAATATTATTCTCTTAAATGTATATTTAGATGAAAAAAAGGTTAAAATATTTTTCAAATCATTTTAATATATATTTAATTTTCAAAATAAATATTTATATATTATTATAATATATATTTAACTTAATATATATTCAACACATTTTCGAATCATTAAAATATATATTTGACTTATCTTACATATATATTTTAAGATTAGAGGCGTTGCATGCACCTTTTTAGAGTTGATATAATTTGGGAGCAATAATATTAAAACTTCAAGAATTTGATTAAACTTTATGTTTAAAATATATATTTGACTTATCTTACATTTATATTTTAAGATTAGACTCGTTGCATGGACCTTTTTAAGGATCTTTAGTCTTGCAGCCGCCCTAGGTGCCGTGAAACAATGATCGGTCGCTCTTCGTCAATGACACGAATGAATTATTATCGTCTGCTTAATTTGCTATTTCACGATTTTGAAAATAGCAACTCATTGATGTCTCGTCAATTTCCTTTTATGGCGTTGCCCTTCCTGCGAACATTTTAAATGTTTCTTTATATCTTAAGGGCGAGTGTAGGTTAACAACCAAGTCACGTCTTAGAGGAAGATACGGCGTGAACAGTTTTCAAGATATCACGACCTTCTAGAGATTCAGATGATTCACAACGGCCTACTGTCTAGGTGCCCAATTCATTTGGGTAACTCTGTCGGTAGGTTTAATTCGGAATGGGGGACGAGAGTTATCATCGGCAGTGGGCACTTGCCTTTTTTCTCCGTATAGTGTTTTCGGTTTCGGTCATTCTGCAGCAG
>LPNX010924778.1:30643-47416 GCA_001517045.1 Pseudotsuga menziesii
CGAAACGTGCGCAAAAAATATACTTCTTTAGGTTCAAAGAAATATGATATCGTCGACATCATTCCAAGGCTCTCAATATGATCTTTTATGATCCCAAACACCGTCAAGTCATTAAAATATACTTCAAAAAACTTGTGAATAAATCCTTTGAAAGTAGCCATGTCTATCCTAGAAAATATAGTAGCAACATTTTTTATTCCAAATGGCATCATTGTATACTCGAAACATCCCCACTCCGTCGTAAAGGTGGTATTGTGTTGATGTTCCTTCTTAATTCTGATATGAAAGTAGCCAGGCAACACATAAGTGAATGAATAGACTTTATGACCCCCGACAATCTCCAATACTTCATCTTTAAATGATGATGGAAATGGGTTGTGCAAGAAGCAATCATTCAACTTCTTTAGGTCGACGAAATGTGCACTTTACCAGCAGTCTTTTTATCTTGCACTACCAACAAAATTACCCACTTAGATTCTTCAACCAGTTCTATGACACTTGCATTCAGCATTCGATCCAACTATGGCTTAACTTTCTCTTTGTACCTCGCATTGAGTCGATATGAGCGTTTCTTAATAGGATTTGCATTAAGATTCATTGGGATATTCATTTCGCTAAGATCTCTGACGCTACCCTTCATCTCTGAAAATTTTGTGGGAAACAGATCCTGAAAATCATGTAGTAACTCTGTAATCTTTCCAATAGTCTCATCATCCCAATAATCTCCAATACTGGAAAACTTTGGATTCTCGAAGGACCCAATATTCACTTCCTTTATTTTTAGTGGGTTCAGAAACTAGTTGCTTGAAATACTGAATCCTTCCACCATGTGAGTACCTTCATACTCTGGAATATTTATGTCATGTCGGTCATCATCATCAGGTTCTCTTGTTATATTATAGCACTCCATCCATAGTTGGACAGTCGCACTGCTCTGATTAAAATTTGTGATCGAAACTGGAATATCTTCAAATATCTTCGCCTTGATTACTTTGAACGTAACATTGATCGATGGATGATCATCAACAAATTCAAACTTTGTGTATCAAACTAGAATCTAGTTCTTTTCCTTAAAAAAATCATTGTCATAGCTCGATCGACGTGTACCAATTCCTTGGTATCATGCCTAGTGTGTGTATGAACTCGTGGACCCATTCTTGTTGCAGACATGCCTCCCATGTCGCACGACAATGCGCGATATGCTCAACGGGATTAGTTAATATTGTGTAGTTATGGACAGTGTATATCACCTTCTCTGCAAATTGGGTTTCCATCAATCTCTGACATTGAGTCCATTCTAAGATAGACGTTTTATGTGTGACCTACCATCTTCCAGATGTAGCTTTTAATTTGAAATCCATAGCTAACAAGCACTGAGGTTTAGTGACTTTTTCTTCAAATTCTGTCAAAAAATATTCCAGGTCAGGTAAATCTTCATATGTAGGTAGATCACATACCTCACTACCTGCCTATTGCATTTATTTTGTAATTCTTATGCATCATCTCATCGACACCCCATGCAATCGGTTATGCTAATTCTCTAGAGCTTTTCCAGAATCCGATGTCAAGAAACTAACACTTTTCCAACTGATATTTACGTCGGCCGTTGGATTCACATAATCATCCATTGCAAAAGTAATGTTATATATATGGTTTAGATATCTTCCTTTCCCTTCACTGTGCACCTGCTTAACATACCTCTAACATTCTAGAGGATCAAGCGGTGCGACCACCCTCAGTTCTTCATCTTCAAACGTTAGAATACGTTTCTTGAAATTAATAATAATTTGGTTATCAATGGTCCAATCGATCCACAAAAGCGTGGGATATGGATTTGTATAATCAACAATTTCAGTCACTCTAAGTATGCATAAGTGTGAATTCCTTCTATCTCAATGGGAACTTGAGTTGGTTGACCGATGGGTAAAACTTCCGATTGATTTGCTAGTCTGAACTAGATAGGAGACCATACTAGTCTTAATTTTCCCATACTCTCCCATGTTTTCCTAGTAAGAATGTTCACATCGGAACCAAAATAAAGAATAATATCGTCCATGTCATAATCTCCTATTTGGGTAGTCATTCTCAGTTCTTGACCGATCTTCAATCTTTTCCCAATATGATTAACCATTAGAGAAAAATTTTAACTCAAAATGGGCCTCCTAAGGAAAATTAATAAAATGATAGTTAAAATAATAAAATAATATTTATTAATTTTGGAGGAAGAAAAGAAAAAACTACTTTTTTGTTCGTATTTTCGACATATCTCCCTATGCTTTTACTCAAATTTTGATCAGGAGAGTTCGTTGGATGTGGAATTAAATTCCACATCCAACAAGTGCCCACTCAACATACTTTTGACGGTCTGCGCTACCCCAAAAACAAGAAATACCTGAAAAATGTTTTAGGTATTTCTTGTTTTTGGGGTAGTGGGGACCGTCAAAAGTATGCCGAGTGGGTACTCGTTGGATGTAGAATTTAATTCTGCATCCAATGAGCTCTCCCAATCGAAATTTGAGTAAACACGCATGAAGATATGTCAAAAATACGAACAAAAAAAAGTAGTTTTTTTTATGATACCAATCCCCAAATTTATATCGAAAAATTGTTTAAGAGGTGCTCCCTTTTTGAATTTTAAATCATTTTGATTGGCTAATATATGATGACATGGAATTTGTATTATTTTTGGAAGGCCCATTTTAAATTGAAATTTTCTCTAATGCCTCTTTTCTTATCACACATATTCTTGAGGTTATTCTATTAAAGTTGTCAATTTTGCTACAACATCTTTATTTTGGATTAGTGTTAAACAACTATTAAATAATTCTTTCATTCTACTAACATTTTCCATCGGCTTCTATCAAAACAACTAGTGAAATCTCTCAGGAATCTCTAGGATTGGCCCTTCAAATGGTATATTTGTAGAGGTTGATGCTTGATTTCTATTGACAAATTCTTAGTGTGTGTCTACTAATACTTTTTTTCTTTCCTACATCTAATGGTACCTTCTTTGGGACTCTAGTTGCACTCACATTTATCCATACAGTGCTTCTTCATCATCTCCATTCGCAACACCTCCTCTTGTTACGAAGACAATACTTGGCTTCCTTGGTTCAACATATATCTTTTTGATGTTCAAATTGGGATTCTATGGTGGCCTCTAATTTCCCACATTCCTGGATTTCCATTTTGTAATCAACTGAGGACATTCCTTGACAGTATGATCAAAAGCATTGCAATATGAACACATTATAGTAGGATGGATGCAGTCCCTAGAAACATTTCTAGGATTTCCATTAATTATAACATATCACTTGGCCTCTTCCGTGACCAAATCCTCCTCCTCATCCTCGGCCTCTGAAAAGTTCACTCCCCTAGGTTGAGGGAATTGTGTTTGTGGATATTGGGACTGAGGGTACTAGTTCTGGAGAAATTGCACCTGAGCTAACTCATCCTACATTTGTTCATCGTTCTTCATCAAGTACATGTAAATTGTTTTCTCTTGCAGCAGTTGATACGTGCTGCAAGCTTTCTCATCATGGCCTACCGATCGACAAAACTTATAGTATATACTGGATGGAGCACTTATAATATTTTGTAATTATAAAATTTCTTTTGACTGACATCCTCTAGTATAAACGATACTACACCAAGGCATCACTTGTGTATTTATCAGATTCGATGCTCCTGATGCGACATAATTCATAAATGTTGGGAATTTGTCTCTATGATGTCCCTTGGTTGTAAATGTAGTACACCATAGTTATTCTTGTACTTCCTTCCCTTTCTTAATATCCTAAAGTTGCAACGTAAGGTTGGCCAGTTGCGACTAGATTTGCATCATCCCTGCACCAGTTTCTCCGACCGATGAGGATTCCAACTTCATAGCCAGTTCTAGAGCCTCTCTCTGAGATACGATATTCTATTTCATCAATGGAATACGAATGCGTGGTAACATCACCGCATTAAAATATTCCTTGAGTTGGATGTCCCACATTTGAAAACTTACTTTAGCCTTCAGCGTTTTGAATCTTTGGTCGAAGTCCCAAACTGACTATGTAGGACACTGTTTAATTTCTTTGATTTTTGTTATCCACTTCAACTCAGATTTTGGTTTTATGAATTCATCTATTAATCCTACCCATATTTGATCTAAGTTCTTCTCCTATATTCCTACTAGAACCACAAAAAATTCCATGTACCAGTCGAGCACACAAACTATGAGGGTCGTGATCATTTGAGCTTTCTTTATGGCCTCGTCTTGGACCTATCGCATAGTCCATATGACTTTGCTTAGAAACTAATGTTTCTTAGGGTCTTCTAACCCGTTTCCATTGAATATTTCTAGCTTGATATCATTCCTAGCCATTCTATTTACTCTTGGTGTTGCTAAATTGAAAATTCTGCTACTTAGAGTTCCCTGACTGCTATTTCCAATAGTACTATTAGTTAGATTAGAAAAACCAGTGGTTAATGTGTTTTTCTATCTTACCTCAGGTGATGTATGTGGGTTCGTAGGTATTTCATACTATTGATCTGGGTCTGGTGCTTCTCCTTCCTTGTCTTCTTCAAATATGACCTGGTACTCTTCTTCTTCATCTCAAGATCCTTCGTCAAGATGCGACGCCAATTCGTAGTCCTCTCCTTCGGTCACACTACAAATTCCTCTACTTGTCACAATCCTTCTTCTCTTTCTCAACCAAAATCACTTTACACTCCTTATGCATCAACCTTCTAGCTCAGTCTTGTTATTACCAGGAAACATCTTAGTTTATGCCAATCCATTCTCCTCACAGTTTTTCTTGCGACATATCCTAAATATCCACGCATAAATATTTACTTATCCAAATCCATTCTCACGATCCATTTTTCACACACTAGCATCTTAATATTCAACTTTAAAGTTTCAAATATCGCCCTCGCGGTCCTTGGAAAATTCTCTTTCTGCTTCACTATATGAATTTATCATTTCGACTTCAATTTTCGTGATTTATTCTCCCAAAATAATTGAAAATACTATCAACCTAAAATTAGGAAACCCTAGATATAGGATTACTAGTTCTTTTCAACCACTAGATCAGCTAAGGACTCCACTCAGTCGGTTCTCCTCCTTGAAAATGTTTCCTCTAGGTTCCTAACTTTGACAACCATTCATACAGTGCAATGGGAAATTCACTAAAGAAAATCTCATGAATGTTCATGTAAAGGTATCGTTTTAACCACTCACTCAGGTTCCACTGTGATCATTCACTTTATTCCTGTGCGAACTCTAGTGCCTTATAATCAACCCAATCTTGAATTTTCGGCTTTGTCGAGTGCCAAAATATATCCCCACCAGAATGATTCATGGTCCTAGAAACAAAACCATTTGTTATCATACATCTGGTCAACCCAGGTTTAGATCCCTCATTCGTAAACAAATCCCAAGATATCACTCCGACAGAGTAGGACTCCATCGGAAACACTTACGACAAAAATGAAGTATCACACGAGATATATTATGGGGACTGCCAGAACTAGGTTTCTGTAGTATGTGGGGAATTTCACTCTTGCAATACTTATCAAATCACTCAATTGAAACCAGGAATTATCCTTCTATTTTCATTTATTCATTCAAGATAACTATCTACTGATCCGTTGACATAGATAACAACATTAATCATGAAGCATTAACATATATTCAAGGTGAAACACACACACACACACATATATATAACAAAGGTTGTGTGACGCATTCAAATTGATTCATTCACATAGATGAGCATTTGACACAAGCATAAACATTAAAACACACAGAGATAAGGTATAACCTAGAAACCCATTCGATAAAAACCACAAAGGTTCTCTTCATCTGCAATGAGAAATAGGTTAGCACCTTTTGTTTGCACACTAAGCTTTCAGACTCTTGTTTAGATATTCTTTACAATTCACATATTCATCTCTCATCTCATGATCTCTGATTTTGGTCTCTCTCTCTCTCTCTTCTTACTCGGTGTTCCACACACAACCTAGATCAATCTTATGACTAAGCAACCCTCTCTATCTTCGACAAAATCTTTCTCTCCTTCGCTTCTGACCAATAATCAATGAACTACCCACACACAACTTGGGTTCATGCTTTTAAAGATTTTTTATGCTTTACTATTCTTCATTCAACTGTCAATAGACTCAGAACTGCCAGTCGACAAGTTGTTTTTCTATTTTAATACATTCAGCTATAACTAAAAATAGGCACTATTGGCCCAAAATATAGTCATGCTTTATTACTAAAAGCAAGCTTTTAGTTTAACTAATTATTTCTGCAAAATTACTTGAACTATGATTTTTTACTACTTTATTCCTCTTTCGTCGCGGTTCCTCCTATTAGGGCTGCTTATGTCGCAGCTTATTCCATCACATATTCTTCTGCCGCAGCTCCTTTTGTCGTGCAATTGGAATCTTCATCTTTCTAATCAGAATTCTGACAGAATTCTATCTGACTTTTCCTAGGGGAAACAAAGTGGTATGTAGCAGAGACTCGTATGAGATCCAAGCATTCTTATTTTTTGTCTTAACTAGGTTGAAAATTTTGTTCCAAAGGAAGAATAGTTAGTCATTAGGGGAATGGTATAATCAAATTGATGCATCAGAAGCATGATGGACCTTTGGAACTTATCTTGGGATTGAGAATTACAATACTAATCAGTATGGTTGCTGCAGTAGGTGATGTGCCCCTTTCGAGCATTGGGTGATGTTCCCCTTTGCATTCACTGATCCAACAGAGGGATTGAGAGATTATTCAGCTGGAGTTTGAGGAGAAGAGCATACAACTCTTTTCATGGAGTTTCAAAGCTGGTTATAATCAATTTTGTAGGTCTAATAAATATATACCAAGTTGGAAGTCTTAATCTTGAAGAGTCCAAAGTGTTGAAGACATGTTCCTAAAGAAGGTTGAGTTTCTTATGAGAGATTGTAGAGCTTGTCAAGCTTCGATGGCTATTATGCTTAGGAGGGTGCATATATGCTTATGGATATCTAATGTTGGATTCCATTCTTATCACATATGATCCATATCAAATATAGAGTTCAGTTAGAATATATGACATGGAGACATGGTCGAGCTAGAGCTTGCAAGTCCAAGTCTTGATCAAAAGATCCATTTCCCTCAAGCAATTTGCATCTTTATTCTCTTTGTAATTTATTTAATATTGTGGTTGATGCATTCCAATTTTTTCATGGTGGCTTGCTTCTTTTTTAATAACCAATAAAGTTCTAAACAAGCCCTCCCATGGTTTACCATTATTTATTTAAATGTCCAATAATTTATTGTAGTAATTTGGCAATGAGTCCTTATTATATTGATGTATGAGAATAACAATATAGAATGATGTAAATTATATAATTACAGACTTTTTATGCAACCTATAATATTTTAAATAATGAGATTTAGGTCCATGCTTTTATGTTTCATAAGTTTGGATATTCCTATGTAATCTACCTATACTCATTGTGGTTCAATTTGTGACCAGTTTCTAGTTTTCAAGTACTAAACTTACCTCTTCCTCTCGAATTTATTTCTTGAAGGTTGTTGCATGTATTAAAGGCCAAGTAGAGTTCATTTCAATTCTTATTATTGAAATTTGTGACTCTTAGGTGCTCCTAATTTTGAGTTGGACATCTCCCAAGTGTGCAATCCTGAAGTTGTATTTTGCCTTCTTATGCTTTCAAACTTTGTCAATTCAAGTCAAATACGTTATTTTAGTGTATGATCATTAGATTGGGGTGTATATCAGGACATACACTTCCACTTCCACATAAGTCATGGGGCCATTATGTTGAAGCCTTTGGTTTAGCCAAAGGAGTTTGCCCAGACATGATGTAGCTCGATAAATGTGTTCCTATCAAACTTGGGAGTTTGTTAGGCTTCTGTAGTTTGGCCTCAAGTTGTAGCAGTTCCTAACATCCCTTTGGGAAAAAATTTGGGAAAGTTCAATTGTGTTAGAGTCTTAGTTTTTTTAAATCCTTGTTCAAAACTAGTCAAAGTGATCTAGCATTTCAGAATATCCATTTGGGAGCATTACACACCAAAACCCATTTGGTAGAATTTTAGTGGTTTACCTAAAAGTATTGGAATCTACTCAATTTACACAAATTTGAGATTCCTATAAACTATAGTTACTTTACATTTCTAACAATTTAAAACTAATTTACAACACCGAATGATAGGATCATGTGTGGAGAACAACCTTAAGTTCATGGAATGCTTGTTGTAATGGAATTACAAAGTTTTCACAGGTTCAAGAAGGGAAATGGCAGGTTATAACGGAAAACCTTAATTAATTCATGACCATGATTTAATTATTACTAATATATTACAATTGTTTGTGTCCAACCATAGGATAATTAATATCATGTTTCTCATCTGGTTGTTTCGCCAATGCTAGAAATCAGGGCATCTCATCTTTGTGGGACAATTTTTCCATCTTTTTAACACAACATCACACACTCCACTTTTTTCACAGTTATAAGAATCTTGAAACAAGGATGGGGATTTCCTTCTTACGGTATCGTCCTCATAACTTGAGCCATGTCTTTAGCAAGTGCATGGTGGGATTTGTAGGAGAGAACATTTTAAATTTGAATTGTACATATAACTCATCAAACAAATGTTCTATAATAGATAAACATAGAACACCGTTCAATAAATACAAATTCACATTGCAATGAATCTTCCACAAGTTATACAAAGAGACAACACAAACACAATGCCAAGTGCCCCTGAAATGTAAAGGGTCAATGAAATCAACATCATTTAATGTTGTTCCTTTCCAAAAGATATTATTACATAGGAGGTGAAGCCAAGTGTTCCATAGAAATTACTAGCACTCTTTGAACACACCTATAGCTTCAAACTACACGACACATAGTTTTTTCTCTCTCTACAATGCAAGCAACTAGAATCATTCATAAAACTAGATTGAGATAACCACTACTAGGAGCGTAAATATCCAAGCAAAAACCATCAACTAGTAGGACATTCATTTGAGGAAATCCTTATTTAATGGACAGACTTTCCCTCGGGAGGGGAGCCTGTCAAATGGGTACCGTTGGATCTCTCATCTGATGGTGCCCATTTGACAGGCTCCCCTCCCAAGGAAAATTCTGTCCAATATATAAGGCACTCTATTTCTCTTATCCTTTTAGTCACACCTACCAGCACGAGTCAATATAATTGGGAATTTCTCGGTCTTTCAATTATGGCGAGTCAAACCAACTAAAACATATCTAGAAATTTTGAATGGA
This sequence comes from Pseudotsuga menziesii, assembly GCA_001517045.1. NCBI lineage: Eukaryota > Viridiplantae > Streptophyta > Pinopsida > Pinales > Pinaceae > Pseudotsuga > Pseudotsuga menziesii. The sequence goes on from LPNX010924778.1 coordinate 39,926, forward strand.
TTTCAATCGTAACTGTTACAAAGACAAATTAAGACACCCATGTATCTTTCTCTATTAATGTCCTTAACCATTTTCCCTACTCCCTTCTTTACCTCCCAATCTCTCAATCAGATTAACCATTTTTCCAACTCACATCTTCACCTCCAACAAATTGTTGGGTATATGTCATTATGAGAATCTATTAACCATTTTTCCAACTCACGTCTTCACCTCCAATCAGATTGTTCTGTATATGTCATTATGAGAATCTATTAACCATTTTTCCAACTCACGTCTTCACCTCCAATCAGATTGTTCTGTATATGTCATTATGAGAATCCATGACATGTCATACCATGATTTTATTAGTCACACCAAGAAAGTTTGGAATTTCACCTCCATTCTTCTATTAGTCACGACTCGCGACTCACCAATCAACCACTAGCCAAGAAAGTTGGGAATTTCTCCTCCACTTTGTGTGGGATCCACACGGATTGTGCTAGACTGTGACTGTACTCTTCACTTTTTCGTGGGCTCCACACCGATTGGATTGGAGCATGATGGCTATACAAATCACTTGTGCGTGGGATCCACAAGGATTGGACTATAACACCCCCGGGCCCACTCTTATGGTTTTCAAGTTTGAGAGGCACTGCGTGCAGGGATCAAATTTGAAGGGTAGGGTCCCATTTCACTTTGAAGGGTTGTGAGAAATTGAACCCTTCAATGTTGACATGTACAAACAAATCATTCTTTTCATTTGAAACTGTAAGTGTACAATAAAATTTTATTATTTATTAAAAACAGTGTATAGAAAAAAAATGACATTAAGAAGAAATCCCTAGTGATTCAACATTTACATGGAATTAGTAAGGTAAGCCATGTACTCTCCCGGTCCCTGGAGCATATAGTTTATTGAACTTAGATAAGGGACAAATATGTTGGGCCAGTGAAATACTCGGTTGTTAGGTAGTTGATAAAATAAGGCATTGGAATTTGGAAGGACCTTTAAATGCAGGATTGATTCAGCCTGATGGTGGCTTTATTGGTCAAGTGTGATTGGGCCTACCTAAAAGAAAAACCCCATAATGTAATACCTAATGCTTTCATGGAGAATTTTTTTTATTAACCCTAAATTCAACAGTTATTTTTAGAATTGAATCATGTCCTCCCCACATGCTCAAATCAAAGTGATCAAACAAAAGGCCCAAATTTTAGGTGGATTATGGACAGTCCCTCCAATGTATATCGAGTTTATACCCCAATTCGAAGTGATCAAACAAAATCCTGAATTTTAGGTATATTATGGATAGTCCCTCCAATCTATATTGAGTTTATCAACCCTATAAAAAAGGTTAAGTATTTATTAGTCCACTATAAGGAAGAACTTTAAATTCTCCAACAAATATCACTACAAGTTGGGTGTCTAGTTTCTACCAAAGTCAACAAGGAAGACGAATCACAAACACAAGTTTGGGAGATTTGCGACAATGAGGATGTTGAAATCATGTTCTTCACTAGATCATTGCACTCCCAGTCCCTCATTCATGAACGTTCGTCGAGGGATTCCCTTGTTTAGATATATTGGTAGACAATTTGTACTTCTTGTTTCCATTATTAGAAGGTTGATAGGAAAACGAAGGGGTCAGAGTCTACAACATTTACAGTGTCGGTTGTTAACTATTTTATCCTTTCAACTATTGGATTTCATTAAGGAAATTGGAACAATTCAAACACTTTTATTCAAATATTGTTCTTTCTTTCAACCTAATGTTTACAATTCACAGTAGATAAATAACATTGAGAGATTTGGAACTCAAATACAAGGCTCTTTCTTCTTGCTCCTCCTCCCAAACGAAGTTGTGGTCCTAGACTATGAAAAGTATACATTATTTTGGTTCTGATTTCATTTAAATAATGGGTTTTTTAAGGTTACATCTATTGAGTATTCGAGACTTAGTTTGGTGGAAACACAATCACATAATACATTACAAATTTCAAACAACATTTTGGATGGAGAAATTTTAAAACCTTATATTTATAGAACCAGAAGGAACTCCAACAAGAAACACATTTAACTTTTATCCACATATAAAATGTTACACAAGTGTAAAATGCTATGCATACCTATAAATTCACGACAACCAAGTCGACATCTTAGCTCCGCATAATCTTCTGGAGGAAATAGAAATTAGGGAGACACTGAAGCATAGAATTGGAGAGTTGAGAGTCTGAGTCCCGACCTCCGAATGTCCTATACTCGTAAACCCAAAATACTGTTTTTTTTCATAGACTTCATCAATCTCTTTAAGTTCGGGGAAGCTCAATCCAACCTACCCAATGTTCTACCTTTGCTTCTCTTGCTCCTACCTATGAAAAAGGTGGAATCTTCGAGTTGCCCACCGCAAAAGACAACAAGGAATTAGAGTGCACAACCGTTCCCTTCTACAAAAAGATAATTGGAAGCAACGCCATCTCAATTCCACAATATCCCGATGCTCCTGAGTTGGTTTACCTTACTCGAGGTAGGCGAATGCATGTTTGTGTATTTCACATGATTACAAAAAAAATCATTTTATAATTGCTTCTACATAAAATAGATATATCTGTGCAGGTGAGAAAAAACTGGGTATTGTTTTCTCGAGATTTCTAGAGACGTTCAAAGATCATTCTTCGTTATGAGGGCGCTCAGGGCGTAGATCAGAGAGCCCACAGGAGGAAGAAGAAGAAAAAGAAGAGGACTCAAGTCAAAAGGTGAGGTGAGTGAGGACGGGATACATAATAGCGCTATTTGCAGGAGAAACCCACTAGTGCTATAATGATGGGAACACCCCTCTATAAATCGTAGCCATTGTAGACATAGGAAACCCTCATAAACAACTCGGGCACAAGAGTTATCATGTAAGAATCTCGACAAATTAAGTAATGATAATATTCAGTTAGGTATATGACAAATTCTTTCATTTCTTTCAAAGATGAATATATGCATATTGTACAACCATTCTCTCTAGCTAGCCCTCCATTCTAGTTTCCTTTGTCTCTACTTCCTAACCCCCTTCCTCCGATGAGACAGGTAGACTAAGTGGCCTAGGTGGACCGTGGGAGACTGGGAATGCTGATTCAAATGATTCTGACCCCAGTAAATGAATGGAAATTGGAATAAATCCTAGAATCCTGGACTAACTAGTATAGGATATGGTTCATGAGCACAAACAAAGGGCGGCGTGCTGCTAGTCTTCTACCAAAGATCCATCATCCCAGTCTTGTGGTGGTCAAAATAGAAATGTCTAGCACTGGGTGAAACCCTGATCTAGAAACTTACATACCCATTGGACTAGGTTAGGTTCAAATCTAGGAAAGATTGCTCAATGCATTGTAAATTGCAACTTGTAAGTTGTAACCCAAAAAAAAAACACCATTAGTTTTTCCTTGTGGAGCCTTGACATTGGAGGGTTATCAAATTAATTCACCATCCATAGATATGACTCATATGAGTATTTAATTTCACATCATATACTCAAATAATCAAGTGACTTATAAGTTGTGAGATCATGTGACTCGGTGAACAATAAGATGAAAGATGGAAAATCGAGTTGGCAGATGGCATCATCTCATACTAAGATTTAATGAAGTTGGTGAATCAATAATGCATGCTAATGTCATTAAATTATTTGAAAGTGAACATCAAATCGTGAGTCACAATCCTGACTCACCGACTTGAACTTGGCACTAGGCAGCTTGGGGGCCCACTTTGGTCCGTGTCGATTGGGACTGAGATCCTCATCCATGATTTGAATATTCAAGGGAACTTGGGAAGACTCTGAGTCCTGACTCTCCCATGGTCCATTGATTCCCTCAGGGATAATTTTAAGAACCCCCCCGAAATTTATATGTATAAAAAATGGGCGAATCCCCCCGATATATAGGAAAACTTGAAGGCAATTTTATCAATAATATAATATGTATATATAATTTTTTTAGCAAATCTTTCATTTTATTATATAATGTTGTAAAATCTTGGCGAATCTTTCACTAAGTTATAGGATATTGTAAAATTTTGGCGAATATTTCATTACATAATAGAAAATTGTAAAAAATAGCGAATATTTCACTGATTTATAAAATATTGTAAAAATTTGGCGAATTTTTTTCCAGGAAGACTCGCCACCTCTTTGATTCCTAAGAAATCACAATTCTTTATGCTTTCACTTTACCTTCTAACATGTTTCTCGTCGACCTATTGCTAGGCTGGACCTTATCCATATTCACTGATTATTTTGTCACAACAACAAATTGCCCATAAACAAGGATTGATTGCTATTAATTGGAAGAGAGATAACTTTAAAATTAAGATGATGTTGAATGTATTAGAGGAGAAACCCAATTTGTGAGCAATAGTATCCTAGAGCTTTAAAAAAATAGTAAATTATTAGAGGCAAAAATGTTTCAGTTTGACAGATTAGAAGATAGATATGAATTATTGGAGCATATCTATTCAGATGCTCCCCGAGGAAAATTAAGAAAGATATCTTTGTTCTCAATATTTGCTGCTTATTAACTGTTTACACTTTCGTATGGCTCATTTGGTCCATTTCGCGCTTGTGGTCAACACATGATGAGGTTAGTCATGGGATTTATAGTTTATTATAATATAATACCATGTTATTCATGTGGTGGTTTTCCTTATCACATGCATTTCTTATCATTGTGAACCATAGTCACATATTCCTTGGGAAGCCAAGGTCAAGTTGGAACACATTGTGTACAATAAAGTCACTGTAATTGGGCTCCATCATAGTGTAACATTAACACCTAATTAGTGGAAAAATTAATAGCTGCTTATATGCTTGTATCTGTTTAAACTATAGTAAGATTAGGAAAAAACTTATGGTTATTATATTCATTACTCAATCATGCCATTAGGGATAAGTTCTAGCTAGGTCAAGACAAACCCTATTCTTACTTCCAAGTTCCTACAAGACTATAGGGCCTTAAAGCTATAATAGAATTAGACAACAACCTGTGGTTATTGTAATCATTCCCTGATTGTGTCACATGAGGGATAAATTCCAGCTAGGTCAAGACAAACTTTCTTATTTCTTACTTCCTACAAGACTAAAGGGCCTTAAAACACTAGAGATGGACTTCATATGATCATCAGCTATATGGTAAAGTTAAAAGAGTCATATGGGAGCTACTTGTCTAGATTTTTAGTGTACTTGACTGTAGACTATTTTGTTGATATAATGATTTTGATTTTTTAGTTGGTGAGGCTCGGTGTTTAACCATAAATCCATGCTTATTAGGCACCCATGTTCTCAAGCAATGGTGGCCTACAAGTATCTTATAATGTGGTCTATGACACTAGGTGTTAACCTTTGGACAAGAGTTTCCATTGAAGGTGTCTCAAAGGAGTACACACTTCAATAAATGCACAAAGACAAACCTTCACCTTCCAGGAAGTTGGTTGCTGGGCACTGCCCACTATTTCTAATGGTATAGGAACATGTATTGCATGGGCAATACAGAACTTGATAAATCAAATACATATATTAGTGGTTCAGTAAGCATGCATAACATACTAATAGTTACAAGCTGAAACCAATCTTTAATCTTTTCTACTTATGTTTCGGGTGCGGGAAGACAAAAATGCCAAGAACAATATTAACATCACAAGGCATATAATGATTGTTCTTTGTCACGAGTGAGGATCACAAAACAAAAACTCAAAAGCGACTAGACATGCACTTTTGAAAATTATCTGTGATCCATACCAAAAAATTTTACTTTAACCATGCATCAACCATAATATGAGCAATATTAATCCCTTATTCAGCTTTAATCCTACATTACAACTGCAAATTGACTTTGGGAATAGACACATGTTAAAGGGATGCAACCCCTAGAAAGTTGGGCAGAAGCATTTTTAATAACTCGTAAGTTGTCAAATAGACGAATTAAACATATGCACTACAAGAACCCTCCCTGCAATGATAAAATTTCCAACCCATGGATAAGATGATTCCACTACAATAACTTCTTTGGATCTAGAAAACACACATTTTCAAAGAATATATAAATCTGACCATGTTGGAGTAACTCCCAACTATAATCAACAACCAATATTTAATAACAAAGACATTCCAACAATAGAGAACAGATCCTAAGCTTTTAAAGAAATGCTTAATCTTGAAGTCGATGATCCATATTCACTGATTATTTTGTAACAACAACAAATTTCCCATAAATAAGGATCGACTGCCATTAATTGGAAGAGAGATAACCTTAACATTAAGATGTTGTTGAAGGTATTCCAGGAGAAACCCAATTTGTGAGCAATAGTATCCTAGAGCTTTAAAATAATAGTAAATTATCAGAGGCAAAATGTTTCAGTTTGACAGATTAGAAGATAGATATTCTGTCTCCAATACGAATGGGGTAGAGAGGAAAATCACCTCACAAAACAACAAAGAGCTATAAGAAAGAATTAAGTGGCAGATTGCCCAATAATACAATATAGAGTGATCTTACATGGTGTTCAGCATGACAGATCTAATAATCAATCATAGTAAAAACCTTTTTTTAGGTGGAAAAGCAGTTCCACCAAAAATAATATAAACAAATCTCCATTTATACAATACACTCTGGTTTTAATTGAATCATTTTTCCCTTGTACAAACTGGAATAATTTACTTTATAACAAATAGACATTTGAAACCCATAGTGGCTTCCAATTCATGGAGAGAATCAATATAACAGCAAACCATCATCATCATTATGCTTTTACATCTCTGACTTTGTTCCAGGAAGCTGTGAAGACAATTGATGAGAAGCTGTCATACTGAACAACAACAACAACAGAAACAGAAACAGCAACAGGATATTTAGTAATTACTGTGATCTATGTATAGCACTATAAAAACTGAGCAGCTATGCTAAATCCCAACTCACTCAACACTAAACGTGAACTACTTTATTTTAATTATGTCTTTAAGCCTTTAAGGACAGGATGAGTAGATCCATGTAACCATCATCACAAATAAAACATCCAATAGTTTGCAAGTTTGGAGAGTCATGTTTGTGAAAATTGCCAATGTATGTTTGACTTGCAAAATTTTGCTGGATTACAAAATGGTGGGACTAGTCTAAATTCGATATCTTGGCATTGTGGTCCACAAATTCTGTTATGAAATTTCCTCACCCATCAGGATTTAGGTATCATATTCCTTGAGAGCTGATGAGTTTAGTTCAATTTGGAGTAGTAAAATTTGCTATGATACTTTGGCATGACAAGCATCTTGATTCTTTATAATCTGCAGTTCATTCTCTAAATTTTGATTGCATCCTTCGGCATGTCTATTCTTTGTATGTGCTTTTCGTCTACCTTCCATTTTCTATATTAATAATATTTTTGTTGGATCTATCAAGCTAACCATCATCTTCCTCTTCTAGTTGGTAACAGTTTTCAAGTGTAAGGCTGGTTCTAGGTTTGGATTCATGAGGTTTGCTGGT
>LPNX010924791.1:0-103065 GCA_001517045.1 Pseudotsuga menziesii
TGGGAATCCCTTTGCTTCAGTTAGGAATGACATTAGGCAATAAATATCTTTGGGGGTCAAATTCAAAAGGTGATTTTTTAAACCAGTGTTCTCCCTCATTTATGATTTCAGTAGCTTCTGATATTAACCCCACAGTTAGCTTAAATTTCAGAGCATTCATCACAATCATATCTTCTTTGAGTCCTTTGGCAAATTTGCAGGACACCTGAGAATTAAAACCATCAGTCTTCTTGAAAAAACTCAACCACCCTGCCTGTTGAAATATCTCTGCACAGTCTGGAAGCCTTTGAACCCAAGTTAGGTCTGAAGGCTCAGCTCTGTTTATCTTTCCACTTTTTCCCATATTCTCCTTTCAGCTGATAGAAACAATTTAGCTTGAGGTTTCAGCAATGTTTTGGGACTAGTTTGTTGTTGTTTGACCTCCTTCTCACTCTGCTAGGTATTTCTGTACAGGCTTGCAATATCAACTTTTCCTTTGTGTTCACCCTACAATCTGGTTCATGAATAAATACACTATGAGATCAGATCAGACCTTCAGGAAGACTATGATGAGCACAGTATAGATCTGCTCATACTTCGAACTACACCAACCAGCATGATGTTGAACTGTTAGGGTAGATAAGCCAATCAAATTCCTGGTTTTAGGGTTTAGGGATAACAATGTACTGTGTCTTCAAACAGAAATTCCCTCCTCATTACAAACTGTTTTGAAACCTTCAGGATGGCACTGTAATGTCCAGACTACATAAATGCAGTGGAAAACTGTCAATACCTGCATCCAAAAGTATTAAGACAGCTTCACTGCAAACTCTAAAAATTCCAGTACTTTATATGTTCAGATACAATATCTCCATAAGCTCATCGGATCAAGTTGGACTGTTAGCATGAAAAGAAGGAACAAGTACACCAGCGTTTGCAAAATCTTTATCCCAGCCACAAACTGTCACCAACTCCTGTACATTCAGCCTATATGTTCTGTAGTCATTCGAGCATGTTTCTTCCAGCAAACATTTCATACATCATGACTATTTAACAGTTTTTAAAACCACTCAAATATATCAACAAAACAGCCTCTGTGCATAACAAGCAAATCTATGAATTTTCTGAGTGCTGTCTTCTGCAATTTCTAGTGCATTAGGTCTTGAGAAAAGACTCTTCAATCAGCTCCTTGCAATCACTATGCATCATCACCAGAGATTTGAATATATGGGAGAACAAATATAAACTATCTGTCTTCACATAGTCACCACGATTTCACACACTGAAAGCTTTAAGTTCAATTGCTCTGTTCCTTCAAATTCTTTATCACAACTCCTGGTGACTATTTCAGTGGTGAAAAGTTTATCTTATGTCCAATTCTATCATCTTTAACAACCAATTTCTTCGAATCACCGAGGAACCAGAAAAACCCAAATTTTGAGCTAAAAGGGTTTTGCAGCAATGTACATACCAATTTTTTGAATATCGTGGCTTAAGGCTTCGTCTTAAAGTGGCAACGGTCTTTTCTCAGGTGCACAAATGTCTCCAACTCCTTTCCTCAACCATAAATGTAAGAATTAAGAAGCCCTAACTTTCTGCTAACACTGCAAGTGCTGTCTTTCTTCACGGGAACATAATCCATTTTTTTAGCGCTCTGATCCTTCTCCACGAACTTGACTTCCTATAAAAACGCATGTGGAACGAGAAATTTGACAGCTTAAACCGAGATTTGATGATTTGTCCAACTAATTCCACGTTTTTAGCAATGATGAACCCATTTTGGCTGCGTGACTGAGATCGGCTGAAATGCGTGTCTAAACTGCAGTCACACGTGTTAAAATACCTTGCAAAAGACAATCAATCACTTCCAGATGATACCCATGATGAAAAACTGCAAAAAAATTTGAAAAACAGAGAGGCGCGATTTTCTTGTAGCGCTTCCTTCATTAACTTTTCCACCAGCGCTACAAGAATATTTCCTGAGTCAATTTCTCGCAATTTTACAACTTTTTGTCAAATTGTTGGAGGTTTAGAGGATGGTTAGGCTTATAAAACAAGTTTATTTGATCTCCAAACATATTATTGATTCAACTTTGAACATAGACCTTCTTTACCCCTTTTTAAAACATAAAAAGACCATCAAAAAATCAAATGAAATCTAAAGAAAATGTGTTGAAAACCTATTCAATCAGCAATAAAACTTCTAAGGAAACCAAAACTGAGAAGTAAACCAAACATTTAACTGAGGGTGATTGGAAAACAAACCAAAATTGAAGAAAACAAACCAAAAATGGAGGAAAAATTTACTGACTTAACAGTTTCCATCCGCTCTTGGATTGATGCAGTATTCTTGTAATGTAGTGACATTGTATATTTGGTTGAGATAGTAAACCTATCTTTCATTATAGACAGGCTCAACATATCTCTATCCCTCTAATGGATCAATTGGAAACACCACTCTTATCTCATTATCCTTGAATGAGAGGATCCTTTTCTTGATGTTTATAATGGTCTGGTTGTCTATAGCCCAATATATCCCCAGCAATGCGGGATATGGATTTGTGTCATCAACAATGTTAATGAACTCAAAGTATGCAAATGCACACAACCCTTCAATGTCAACATGGACCTGACTCAATCTACCAATTGGGAATACATTCACCTTGTTGGTAAGTCGCAACTGGACAAGAGACCAATCCAAGCGCGGCTTGCCCATACTTTCCCAAGTTTTCGCGTCAAAATATTGAAATCAGACCCTAGGTCTAAAATGATGTAATCCATGTCATAGTCACCTATATGCACAATCATTCTTAACTCACACTCAGTTTTGAATTTCTTTCTCACTTGGTTAACCTTCTTTTCAGGTCGCGGCTCTATGGGTGTCTCTTCTATCATTGCTTGTAGTTCTGCAATAGCATCTTTATCTTGTATTAGCATTAAGCAACTTTCCAGAAAGGATTTGAGCTTACTAACCTTTTGTGGGACATTCTTCTAGAATATGTGTTGAAAATGCTCAGGAATCTCCCTAACTTCTTCTAACGTCGATGGTTCTGTTGGATCCATGAACTCTAGTTGCACGTCCAAGAATACTTCCTTTTGTTTCTAGACGTCAAATGACACCTTCTTTTGTGCCGTTGGTCATACCTGTGGTTGTAGTCCTTCTTGCGGTTTATCCTGATCAACTCCAGTCGCAGCACCTCCTCATGTTACGATGGTGACATTCGGATCTCATGGTTCAGCCGCAATCATCTAAACTTTCATGTTGGGATTTGGGTTTGGGTTCTGCATAGTGTTAGGCCCTGCGATGGTCCTTTCTTTCCATTTTGTGATCAACTGAGGAAATTGATCCACATTATGGTCATGTCCTTGCAAGTTCTAAGCAATCTCTGGCATAGTGACCTTATTGTCCAAAGTTATATCATGTGACTTGACCTTTTCCTCTACCAAAACCTCCTCCTCTACCTCTTCCTCTGAAGTTTCCACCAACCCTTACCTACAGGTGTGGGATTTGCGGGGGGTACTGATTGTGCCGGTAATGAGGCTAGTAGTGATTTTGTTACGCATATGGTTGTTGAGGCGCATACTGATGCTGGTACTGGTTGCGATACTGATTGGGTGAGAACTGCACAAGCTGATACAATGCTTGTGTTGGTTCAGCCTGAACATGCCCCTCATTTTTCATTAAGTAGGTATTGACGGTATTTTCCTTCAAGAGCTGGTATGCTTTGCAATATTTCTCTTCATGGCCTACTTACTTACATAATTTACAAAATAGGTTTATTGGGGTACTAACAACCTTTTCAAAATATAAACACTCCTCTTCACGATGCCCTATAGACTGGAATATGCAACACTAGGGTAATCCATGGCCATTTAATGGGTTTGGTGCATCGGATGAGACATAATTCATGAAGGTCAGACAATTATCCTTGGTGTGTCTGTCCATTCTGCATTTTGTACACCATAAATATTATTGTGCTTCCTTACCTTTCTTGATGTCCTGCAGCTGTATCGTCAGGTTAGCCAGCTGTGACTGAATATGCACCATTCCTGTGGCACTATCGTCGATTGGAGAGGCCTCCAGCTTCATTTACCATTCCAGTACTTCTTTCTACGACTCGATATTTTGTTGCATCAATGACCCTCATATGTGTGGTAATAGCACAACAATAAACCACTCTTTATTCTGAACATCTGGCATTTGGAAACTCACTTTGGCCATCAAATTTTTAAATCTTTGGTCAAAGTCCCAAACTGACTCTGTCGGTGCTTGCTTTATCTCTTTGATCTCAGTAATGCACTGCTGCTTCGATTTAGGTTTTCTAAACTCAGAGATCATTGTAGCTCGGATCTCATCAAGGGTATTTTTCGGTGTTCCCACCAAGGCGACATAGAAATTCATAAACCAATCTAGCGCATGACCCCTTAGAGTCATGAACATATGCGCTTTTCTTATGTCCACGTTATGGACTAAGAGAACCATCCAAACAACTTCACAGAGAGACCAATGCTGCTCTGGGTCTTCTGTTCCATTAACATTGAATGTAGGTAACCGAATATCCGTTCCAGCCTTTGAGTTGGTGTCTGGGTCCTCTAGTAAGGGATACAAAAGGGGGTGAACCGTCTTTCCTGCTAGTCGCAGTACTAGCACTATTAGTATTAGCAGTCCTTTCCAGTGAGGAGGCTCTTGAATCTTTCCCTCGGTGATATTCCTCGTGTGATGTAGTTGCATCCAGACTTTGGTGTGTTTGCAAATTCTTTCGATTCCTCTGCTCCTTTCGATATCAGGATATAGTCCTCCTCTTCATCACAAGACCCTTTGTCCTCCTGCAATCGAAGTTCGTGTTTACTCTCCTCGAACGGACTAATATTTTGTCACCCTCTTTTAGTCTTTCTTATTTTCCCTGATCTGAATCTCCTTCCACTCCTTCGGAATCTAGCTTCTAGTTCAGGTTCTGTACTTCCCTGGAACATATAAACTCACCCTTTCCCATTTTCTTAATAAGTCGTCTGTGACATAGCCTCCCTCCCAGGTATGCGACTTAACTACTAATGTTCAAGATACCCTTCTCATAGACGAGAATTTTAATCCATTGTTTTGCTAGTAAGGGTTTACTATTTTTTTAAATATATTAAAGTAGTTTTTCAATTCTACCACTGTAAATTCTGTCATTGACCAGATCTCACAAGCATTTTGGCAAGTCTTTGGATTCAGTTGTAGGTTCCTAGATTGGAGAGGGTTCTGATCTATCTTGATTCCTCACTTTCTCCAAAACTTTCTCAAAGGCATAATCCCTCGACATTCCACCGGAAAGCTCCACGGTTGATCTTCAAGACTTCCAGCACTCTTTCTCTTTCTTCCTCATAAAAATCCAAATCTTACCTGGTTAATTTGGTTACAAGCTTTGTTATAATTTAGATCTGTCATATTAAAGTAAAACTTACATGGATATATTATTTCAAATCTCATAATCTATATCTCATTTCTAAAAGGTCTCATTAAGCATTCTAGATCTAGTTTAGGTAAACCGTTTGTTTTGCATGGAAATTTAAAGAAAATCCATAGGTTCTATGCATTAGATTTTTGTTTCTTCTTTAAAAAGATTAAATCTGGAAATCAGTGCATATCTCATTGGATTCCCAAATAGCAAGCCAAGATCCCAAGGAAAGCTTTTTTTCCTTGGTTCCTTTTTCACCGTTTTAGCTAGTTTTAACTCAATTTTGTTTGGTTTAAAGTAGGATGACCCAAAGGTACTTTCAAAGTGCTTTTGGGAATATTTAATTTTAACATGCTCATTGTATTTTATGATGAATAATAGAAAGAAGAGAATATGTTGTTTGAAAGTGGCTTTGGGATCATTCAAATCCCCCCAGGGGGCTCCCCTTTGACTGTAAATTTTGAATTTTGGGAAAGTTGTAAGATATTGGTTTCATCCTATATAAGAACCAAGAGGATTCAAATCATTTTACTGATATGTAACCATATATAATAAAAAAATTCTTCGAATAGGCTCTTTCGAGCCCATTTCCCATCCCTCTTGGGGAATTCACGCCTTTTTTGTTATTTTTCGCATTGTCTTATTTCTGTTTGCTTTAGATTAGTTTGATTCATGCAAAAAAACATGCTTTGATTAATTTATCATATATTCCACATTTCAGTATCAAAGTAACTTGAATACTTAACCCAGGACTTCCCGATTGACCCGCAAGGGGAAAGAGATGTGTGGTAGGAATAATTAGAAAACTTGTGATTTGTTTATGCTTGCTGCCTATCATTAATTTCTGTAAGTAATTGTTCTAAAACCAACTCCCTCCTTGATTCCCCGACTGAGGTCCACTTAGACCGAAAGAGGTTCCTGGAGGGTTTTTCTTTCTAAGAAAACACATCCTTTAAAACTCACTAAAATTGACAAGACTCCAGTGTGTATGCTCTGTACTTGGCTGCGGTTCATTCGATCAGTCAAGATGCATAAAAAGAAATGTGAGTGACTAGTTTAATTAGTCTTCACCTTCCCCAATAAACCACCATCAAGCAAAAATCCAACGCCTCGATCAAACCGTAAGTGGTGGCAAAATACCCAAAGGAAGTGGGATCTCCTGAAAAGTGACCTCGAGGCACCGATATCCATTACACCTTTGGGTGCATTATGAACAATAGTATTAGAGACTCCATTAATCCCACATATTCCTTGCGGGTAGCCATGAAGGTTTAGTTTTGGGCATACTCCAAGTACCCCCTGGGTATATCTGGAGTCCCCTCGCCTAAGTTAATTTACTCATCTTTTCACATTAATTTAAAATGTACCAAGATACAATTGCACAATATTCATTCCATCACTTGCAAGCACTCTTAATTATTTTTTGACTCCATTTTCAAGGCACTGGTCAACTGTTTATTTCTTTCAATCTATACGTGATTGGGTGTCATTTCATGCTTATTTGTGATTATCTCATCATGTTATTTGTTGTTTACAATCGTTAAATCAAAACTCCTAAAAAACCTACTCTTTAATGTCATCATCATACTAAATCATTTTTCCTTAGTAACTTAACAGGGTCTACTCCCCTTGGCTTCATTAGGAGTTGAGCCTAAATGGAGGAGTCAAGAACAAGGTGACAGCCTTGACTTGAGACTTTCCCCTAAGGACACATTGAGTGGCTTGAATATTTCTGCCACGTCCCCCCCAGGTGTGTGAAAGGTGACAACAGGGTCCACTGTGATTTCACCTAGAATGGTATCACTTCTCCATGGGTTTGGTAGTCAGGAGGTTGACTCAACATACAAAATGGGGAGCAAGTGGGGTAAATGGAATGTTTGGTGACTTGAGATGAGTAGCTTGAGAGTGATGGTTTCTCAAAGTACTCATGCAAGTATAATAACGATGGAAGGAATATGTCATGTTGTGATGGGGACCTCCACCCTTTATTTATAGTTTTTCTATCCTTTTCTCTCATTTAGGGTTTTGGAACCTAATTAGGGTTGTAGGCCCTACTTAGGGTTTTAAGCCCCTTTTTTGTTGTTTTTATCTCTTTTGGGTTTTAAGCCCCTTTGTGAGATTTTTAGCTCTTTTGGGGGTTTTATCCCCTTTGTGAGTTTTTTATCTCTTTTTGTTGGTTTTTTAGGCCCTTTCTAATATTTTTGAGCTTTTTTAGAGAGAATAAGGTTAAAACATAGGTGTGGAAGTCCAAAATGAGGGGAAAAGGTTAGGAAATAGATGTATGTATGTGGTGTAGGTCGTGTAGAGTTGGTTGAGCAATTTTTTGTGGTAACAGATTCCCCCCTAATGTGTGAGGGCAGGAGCTCATTGTATGGCCAATAAAAATCATAGGAACTTAGGGATAGTGGAGAGACCTGTGAAGAAGAGGTGCTTCCTCGTTTAGGACATAGTGGCTTTTTGTTTTGTATTAATGTTGGTTCCCATCAATGGGTGAGATACAAATAATATGTGACATGTATTTGGATGAAGCATGTATACCCATGATTGTAACAATGTCAAAAAAATCAATAGTGGGATCAAGGCTCCAAATTACAAGAGCCAATCATATACAATTGTTGTTGCATAATGGTAGCCTCAATGAGAGGCTCAGATAAAATACTGATCTGAAGAATTGATACATAGGATCCATGGCATTCCCATGGAATGTGATATATTCACAATTGATGACCTGCTAGTTCTGGAAGTGTACATAATTGTAGGGACTTACTGACGGAGAGTCAGAGTCTCTATGGTTCGATATGCCACATCAATCATGAATCTATATAGAAGCACTACTCTAGGGGCTTCTGAACACTGTTTCCAATGCAACCCAAAAATCACAGGGGACATGAACCTGTCTAGGTCCCTTAATAGACTCACCAATATACTAGAATCAAGTGACAACCAAGGTCTTTGACCAAATACTGCACGGACCAATACCTAGTATGAATCTCAACGGTGCGATGATATAGATAAAGTCGAGCATGTGCGACACAATTATCTCGAGAGGCATTACGGACTCCTCTCAAGTAGTCCAAGGAACTCATCAATAAGGTTAATGAAACCAGGATACAGGGACCTATGGGTCTATCCTCTGGAATATATTTGTTGTCATTAAAAGAGGGATACCTACAACTCACCAAGGAAATGATGTTTCCTTGATTAGAAGCACGAGGGGGAGAACTAAAGATGTGGGACAATCGGGGGACTGACACATTTAGTGGGGGAACAGGGGAAAGGAATCATGGGAGACTCAAAATTCCTTTGTTTAGAGTATTGATGGTAGGGATGGCTTGGAAGCAAATGAAACAGAATCATGGGAGAGGGATCATAGCTGTTATACCGGGACTGGGATTGTAGATGGGAAATACTTGGGGGGGAGATAGCTTAGACTTTTTGATATCCAGGGGATCCAAGGAACACTCATCACAGAATACTCTGAACAAAGGTGACTTGATGGGGGGATGCTTCCGAACTGTAATATATGGGGTGACGCCTAAAGAAACTGTTATGACACAATATTGTGGATTTTTAGCGAGCCTGAGAGAGTAAATGCTAGATGGTGCTTTCAATTTTAGAGAGTCTAAAAAAATGAAGAAGACTCCAGTGGGGTCTATTTTTCGTTGATAGTCTCCTGTGCCCGAAAAAAGGATAAAAGTATACATAGGAGAACTCGCCCATCCTTGTTAGGGGATGGGTGACTTCTTTACCATTGGTAGTCTAATCAGGTTGGAAAAGGTTAAAACTGTACTAACTAGACGATCATTCAAATACTTTTACAAGCATGAAAGAAACCAAGTTTTCTCGGCGATCTTTTTCTTGATGAGAAGGCTGGAAAAGAGATTAAAGACAACCCATAATGAGCTTTTTCGTAAAGTTAGGTCCCAATGCCCAAGAAAGAATAAAAGGATGCAAAGGGAAACATTGATGGCTTGTGTGTGCTGAGGTGGTCCTTTTCTTATGGTAGGCTACACAGTCCACAAAAGGAGATAAATGAGACTATGTAGACGCCCTTTCCAATACTTTAACAAGAGAGAAAGGAAGCAAGGGCACTTGGAAATTTTTTCATTCTTTTAGGATTCAGAAAAGAACTTAACAGAAACTCTGTAATGGTCATTCAAAGAAGGGGGAAGTGTTCTATATATGGATGATGGAAAAAAATTCAGATTAATAATGGTTCACCCTTGTGGGATGATGGATGGTGGTTAAAAGATGTCCAATTGTGTAGTATGGATGGAGAGGATGGCTCGTGAACATGCCAATACATACAAAGGGGGACTCGTGTGATGGCATGTCAATTGAGGTGACCTTCTAGAAATGGTTTATAAAATCATAGTGAGAGCACGAGACAAGGGTCTCGTCAAAAGATAGAGGACAGAAAACTGAACCCGGTGGTGTGAACGACATCTTAACTAGAATCCGCATGACTCTGACTAGCGGCTAGGGATGCTTCCCCAGTGTAGTGGTGCCTGGGGAAAAATGAGACCAGATGGAGTCCTATGGGTATGGATCTAGCTCAACGTATAATGCGTGATTCATGTGGTGGTATGAAAATCGACGTGAGTCTTGGAAATGGACCAAATAAAGTAGGGAGGGAGGTAGTCTAGAAGGTTGTTTCTTGACTAGGGAGATTTTTTCACAATGGTAGCAACTTCCTATCCTTGTAGAGGATGATCCATGCTTGGTCATGGAATACCAGGTAGATATGCAGAGGCCCTTACCTCTAGGGTAGGTCTTGGGACCTGACGGTATACTAGGATAGTGGTAGTTAGATCATACATGTAACATAATGTGTGCATGTGTAGACGCGGGACCGCACCCTTCAGTGCGCTACCAACGACGTAGGGGAAGGTATTATATCAACCTGATCACGTGCAAATGATGCGACGAAGTTCTATAATGGACTCACTGTGACTAGATGTGAAAAAAATACTGGAGGGTGTCACCGACTTGTGGCAAAAATGATGCAAAACAAGAAATAAAAACTATGGCCCAAGTGTTGCATGGTGTGGGACTCAGGCATAGGACCTTCGGCGAGGGAACTTGACCTTGCCTTAGAGACTCTGCAGTTATTGTGCAGTATGTGGGGGAAGAGTTCAAAATTCAATAGGAAGACCTGACTCTATGTCATGGGATGAGTAGAAAGGGGTAAAACTGGTAGTGGTTCTATGAGTCTTTTTATCATCATGAGAGTCGCGTCATGATAGATTAGGTGGATCTTCCATGTTCGAGGAAAGGGAAGGACTATTGGAGTTATAGATCATGTGGATAGTTGTGGTGGTTGAGGAAGAAACTAGAGGGTGGATCTCCTTAATGACAGTGATTTCATATTCAAGGGAATTTTTTGGAAGATTTCTAAGGACGGTTTGATACTCGGCCAAGTCTTGGCAGTGGGAAGAATAATGACCATACAATCTGCAAAGTGCGCATGCATGGTTCGTCCTCAAAGTCTTGGTTTTTACTGTTGGATAATTCAGGATGAGGACTACCGAAATATTATTTTTTGTATCCATGGCATCAAGGTGTGTGTGAAGGATGCATATTTCTAGACAATTCTGGGTTGCGTGACCCTATACGTCGCACATGGCGCAAGGTGGAGTTGGTCATGGTTTGGTGGTTGTTTTAGTATTTTTTCCCCGAGTCCTTTTGGAGAAGGTGGGGCTGATGTAGGTTTGGAGGGGGTTTTTTTGGGCCAAGAGGGAAGCATGACTCAACCGCAATGGGTTGCACAGGAGTCAACACAAACCGGGGCATCGGAGGCTAGGAACGTGATTCGAGGTACCACATAGGAATCACCAATGTAAATTTTGGTAAGTTTAAAGTAGCCATTACTAGCTTGATCATGATTTCATACAGTGGGAAAATTAAAGGAATCGTATGGACTAGGAGAGAGGCCCAATAATTCCCTGGTGTTGCATTTGAGGCTATGACTATGCTTGGGGTTGTGGCTGTTGTTTGGGTTTTGGTGGAATGTTGTTGGATGAAATCATGCACAAATATGCAGTGTCACTTGATGTTGGTGAAGGCATTAAATATGGAAAAGAATCCATCATGGAAGTTTCAGTGAAAAATTTGGGACCTACATCCACCACGGAAGGTATGGTGGGGTTGTTAGTGGAGGTATCCACGATAGTGATGGAATTGTTTGGTGTGGTCGGCACCTGCAGATCGTGGTAAGTTAATTGGTCCACTTCTACAATCTTCGTGTCATAAGGGAGCATCATAAGGAGAAAAATAGTGGATGCCATGGCTCTCATAGCATACATGTAATTGCGTCTGAGGAGAATGTTATAGTCAAGTTGAGCTTTGACCACATCTATGTTGATCAAAATTGTCTTATCGACTAATGATATGGGGACATGCGGAAGAATTCCCTGGGATATGGTGGGGTGACCATCATATGCGCGTAGTGGAGTGGTAGACGGTTGGAGGGTAGGGGACCCATGTTTTTTCCAGAAAAATGTTGACATGATGCAGGTTAATTCCCATTCATCGATGTAAGACCAAATTCTAAATTCAGAACAAAATCTAGAAGGCGACCGTGGATGGAATTCTTGGTTCTCCTTGATCCAAATCAAATTTGATCAATCTGGAATAGGAGGGATCCATGAAACCAAGTGCGAATAAAATCTCCTTCCACTATGGTGGGCAGGTTTTGAGTACCTCGAGAGTGGACATGGTTGTAGGTGACTGAGCCAAGTCATCGACGATGCTGTAAATCAAGGCAGCTCTAGTAGTGACATTGTTGGCGATACATCGCATGGGAAACCATGGACCTCTAGCCACCCTGTCAATGGGGAGTGGGGGTAAGTGGAGAGGCATGTTGTTAGTGCCAAAGGTGGATGTCATTGATGGGTTAGTGGTTTCTGTGGTGGACCCATACTAGTTCTGTCTAGTGCAGGGATTCACTTCTGTAGTTGACATTGCCATCAAGTGATCGATACCAGTCTCCGTAGATGGAGTTGTGGTGGGCATTGTGAGAACAGTTGGGGGTAGGAGTGTGTTGGCAACCATTCCTTGGATTGGTAGAGGGTTCTAGAGTACCATGGGTGGAGGGCCTGGTGGTGCTAGGTTAGGTTGAGCCTATGATGCCACACTAGTGTCTCGTTGAGCTTTGTTTTGGAGGAACTGCTTGACACAGTCCATGTGCAGGCATTTAAGAGTATAGTGATCGTAAAATTTGCACAATTTACACAGATGATTAATTTGTAAGGGAATGGTGTGTCCCGGTCGATTAGGATATTGAGGGTTTTGGGATAGCGGGTTAGCACCATTGTTGTTTGGAGGGTTAGGTTGTTGGCCACCTCCTTATGTTTGGTTATTACCCCAGTTCCTTCCCCAGTTTTTCTTACCTTACCCTTGTTGGTTATTAGGGTTCGGTTCGTTGGGAAGATTTTTCTGAGAAAAAAATGACCCATGGACGTTGACCCGTGGACGTCAGAGGAGATGGGGCAGGGGATGGAGTGGCTTGCATGGGTGGTGCATAGTAGGCTGGAGGAGCTAGAGGGGCTATGAATTAGGTCATTGGTCCCGAATATGGTTGTGCTGTCCAAGTTGGTGCATTGGCATGCTGAGTTGGTGCAGGTTGTGCATAGGAGGGCATGGCTTTGAACTGAGCCATCATCCTTGAGTATTCTGGTACTTGGTTTGGTTGTGTAACACTAGGGGTGTTTCTTGGGTGCAGTGGCATCATAGGAGGTATCGGATAGTACTATGGATGTTGGGAGACATAATCTATGAGGCCATCCATAGCATGGGGTGCCCTCAGCGCATTACAGTTATAGGTTCCAACCCAAGGAGTGTTTGGAGGTGCATAGGTATCCAGACTGAGCATAAATCAAATTAAGCTCTTGGGCCTTCAATATGACCTCTTCCTCAGATTAGGGACATTTGGAGGCAACGTCCTTGTCTATGGGTGGTAGCAAGGTTTTTAAGAACTAATTGAGAAAGATCATGTCATAAAGATGAATCTTGCATAGGCTATGATGTCACCGCCAGTCGTGGATGTGATTGGTTATATGGGTCATAGTGTTTTGGCAGCAAGACAAAAAGATCTCAATGCCCTTGTCATGTCTGAAAGGGAGTTGGAAGTATTGTAGGAACATGAAGGCTAAGGAATTGAAGTTAGGGTAAGAGGCTTGAGGTAGCTCAATGTACCATTTGGTTGCGGTGCTTGTGAGGGTGCGTTGGAACAACCTAAGTCTGATCGAATCATCTACAATGTTGTTTGATGAGCACCATAGATGAAATAACATGATTTGGTTTTGGGGATAGTAAGCTACCTTGCCTTCAAACTTTGGAATTTCTGACGAGATTTTGGTTGGCATGGGAGGCCAATGGGGTTGATGGTTGATTCCATCATTGTTTAACCTGGCCAAATCAGGCAAGTTGAGGTGAGCAATGAATGGGATGTTAGACCCAATGTTGGTGCGAGAGGGACCAACGATGGTGCTAGAGTTTGCTGAAGCATGGTGTCCATGCATGACTGGGAGTACCTGAGTTTGAATTCCCACAATGGGGATAATCAAGATGGTCATGGAAGGGTCATTACCCCCAGGTATGAAAGGTGGTATAGTGGGAATGACATGAGTTGGTGTAGGACCGCCACTAATGGGTAGCAAAATCACAATGACATGCCCAGTGGTACTGGGACAACTGGTAAAGATGTTGGTAGTGATGTGAAGTAGGGACATGGGTTCGCTGCCAAATACCCCTCTGAAGAAGGGATTGGGATTTACACCAGCCATGGGGCTTGATGGTGCAGTGAAAATATTCAACTAATATTTGTAAGAATTTGAGTCATAATTAGAGGTCACGTGACCTTCTGACAGTGAGGAGGGTTATCAAGGAGGGCCTTGAGGTGTTTGTCTAATGACCCAAACAGAGGGCGATCCCCCCTAAGGTGTGAAGAAAATCATGGTGGATTAATGGTTGTTTTATGGTAGTAACCGGTAGTGGATTTTGGACCCTGGTTTACACGGATTCCTATTGGTTCATAGGTGGTCACTTGGACACCAAGACTTCCAGAAGACACCACTTGTATTTTTCCTCACAATGGTATTTCTAGTCAATCGGAAGGGGTCATTTCCTGTTTCACTTAGAAATTCCTCTCATTGGACAGCTACTTTGAAGTTCCTGTGGTACTCCTCATTTATTTTTATGGAAAATCCCAAGCACTTCCCACAGTTATGGCAGTTGAGACTTATGTCCTCAAACAACAAGATTTGATTAAGTAAATTGGTTACTTTTATGGTTCTCTCAGGGTCATGAACCGAGTTTGGTTGGATTATATGGTGTGAATATGTGCACTTTGTGTATGAGATTGTTCTTTTTACTTTTTCAATTATGTAATGAGTAATCAATACTGGTTTCTCTACTAATATCAACCAAAGGGCTTGGATAGAAACAGAGTTGAAAAAATAAACCACAACTAAAATGAAACACAAATTGTAATGATGGAAAGCTAACTGTAACATGTTGTGAATTAGTAGTGTGAATACCCTGCTTTTGTATTCCTCAAGTCCAAGAAGGAGTGTTGGTCTCTCATCAAAGTGGAAACAATTCCACCCATAGATCCATAAGCCACTCCTTAAATGCCCGGTGCTCAATAGGGAGGAAACGAACGCCATTCAACCCCCAATGGTTTCCACTCCCTCTAGCTACCAAGGAACCTATTTTTAATGAACCAGACAAATGACAAGAACAGGTGCCTATTAATAAGCTTACTCAACCCCCCGTCTTATATCAGAAGACATCAAAGGGTGATGATTGAGTAGAGGAGGAAGGGCTGAATAAGACGGTTAATTTTCAATGTTTTAATAATGACAAATAACATATAACTTGTAGAAACTAACATAAAAACAAGAATATTGCATGTGACAGTCAACTGGTAGTGATTGGATCATTTTAGGCAGGCGAAAAAATGTAAAATTGAGTTAAAAACATCCAGGTCGCTTATGTCTGCTGGACAATGGCAATTAAGTCACACAAATAGTCCACATAGGAGTGATTTGGTTTCCTTTATGGAAAAAAATAGCAACAAAAATTCCCTGGGTGTTAGAATAATCAACCCATAGTTACCCATATTTGACATTAATTAAATCATTTTTGTCTTATTCCTAGATTCCTAGATTCCCTCTCTATTCTAGTTGACTTCTACATGTTCCTAGAAGTCAATACTTGATAAAATGGGCCATGGAGCACTTTGGAATCATCCTAGAAACATATTTATCATGTCTGCTTTATTCCTTGTTCCTTAAAACACATATCTATTTTTTTTGAAAGATGCCTTGCTTTATAGCAGTTTTAAGGCATAAAGGAAAAGCTAGTATAAGGGACTTGCCTTGTTTTTTTACCATATCATCCTCCTTCCTTTTTTCCATACAAAATAATGAATGATTTGTCTTTCCACCACTTATTAGCTTTCCCACTTTATTTAGCTAATTCGTGAGGATCTTCATGGATTTGGAAAGTCCTTTTTGCACCTATAGGGGATTTGACTTGTTTTAGTAAGCCTTCTTTTTTACCAATTTGAATAGCAACCTAGTGCTTTCAAATATCTCATGTAATTTAATATTTGAGCATCCTATTACTTAATATGGTTGGATAATGTACACTTATTCAATACAACATTAATTTATGCTCCAATTTTAGTCTCCTTTTGTGTGAATTTTGCATGTTTGATTAGCAATTTTGTGAGAGTAATTGATCTATCTCTTGGTTTCAATTTCCACATGGTATCAGAGCCTTTTTAGATCAATTTATCTCCTTCCAATTTTTTATTGTAGGTTTGACATCACTGACTGGGAGCACATTATTCTGACTGAAGGGCATAGGAGCTGAGATATGCACCAATCTCAAAGGATCATCTTGACTCCATTCAATTTATTCGAATGGAAAGCTAAGATGGAGATATTTTTGAGAGAGAAATTTCTCTATAGGGTTACCATGGCTACTGAGGCAGAGCCCAATACAGCTACGAAGAAAATCAAATGGCACAACAGGAGGGATGAGGCCTATGGTCTTTTGTGTCTGATTATTTCAAGAGACCTCCTCTTTCATCTTGATTCATTGGAATCTCCTAATGAGGTGTGGGAGAAGCTTGAAGATATTTTTGGAAATATATATGAGATGAGAGGACATCAAATCAAGAATGAATTGTTCTCCTTGAATCCTAGAATCTTCGAATCATTGCAACTATATTTTACCAAGTTTAAGACCCTTGTTTTGGGGTTAAAACAATGTGGGATTGAAAATGAGGGACAACTAGTTTTGACCATTCTCTCAAATATTGGTCTTAACTATTCAGTGTTTTTTTCGACCTTCTATGTCACTAAATTGATAGCTCGAACTTGGAAGATGCCTAATCTTGTTGACTTCATGGAATCCCTCACTTAGGAGCAAGATAAATTGGTGATGATGGGCACCATCAAACCTTCCAAATACCAAGATTTGGTTGCTGGAGATTTGAAGGTGGATTCAAAAAGCAAGAAAAAAGATAAAAATCCACCTGAGCAAAAGAGAGATAATGAAAAATCTCAATAGGATTCCTTAGGCTCCAAGAAGAACCCCCAAAACAAGAAGAACAAAGGAGAAATGAGCAAGTGTGCATACTGCAGTAAGGGCTATCATCCTGAGAGCTCTTGTATGAAAAATAAATTTGACATGTTGACCCAACTCTTGGAGAATAAAAACATCTCCCTTCCTGATTACTCAAACAAGAGGGAAGGAGGATCAAATTTAGAAGACAAGGAGAGAGTATATGCCTTGGTTGTTGGCACCTCAAGATCACCTAGCTTCATCATTGATTCTGGAGCTTCCAGACATATGGTTTCGACAAGGGAGATCTTTTCCTCTCTTGAAATGTCGAAAGGTCCAGCAATATTTTTGGGAGATAACTCTCTAACTCACAGTATGGGAAAGGGTAGGATTGATATTGACCATGGTAATTTCAATAATTTTTTGTATGTTCCAGGTCTTGCCTCCAATCTCTTGTCAGTGTATCAGATGAATCACACTGGGTCTCTAAATAAAGTCATATTATCCCCCAAATGAAGTTGAAATCACTGATATTTCAAATGGTAAAGTCAGAGCAAAAGGTATTATTGATCACACTTCAAAGGTATACAAGTTTTCCCATTTTCTATCCTACTCAAACCCATATGCTCTTCTTACTCATGCTAATGAAGAAAGAAAGCTTTGGCATGAAATATTTGGCCATCTTAACTACAAGTATATTTCTTATTTGAGTGACAAATACATGGCCATAGGGTTACCAAAGATCAAGTTTTCTAAGGGAGTCTATCAAGGTTGTATCCTAGGAAAAAACCCAGAGCACAAGTATGAGAGAGCTAGTCATGAGAGAACCTCTACACTTCTTGAGTTGATCCACAGTGACATTGCTGGTACATTAACTCATATGTCCATGATTCAAGCCAAATATGCACTCACCTTCATATATGACTTTTCCAGGTATTGTTGGGTTCACTTCCTAAAGCATATGTCTGAAGTTTTTGACCTCTTTAAAGTATTTAGAGCCTTGGTTGAAAACTAGTCTGGGAGGAAACTTAAGATCCTCATATCTGACAATGGTGGTGAGTATGTCAAGTCTGATTTCATCCAATATTGCAAAGATGTAGGTATCCAGATGCAACATTCTATTCTTTACCCACCACATCAAAATGGTGTTGTTGAGAGAAAGAACAGATCACTGAAGGAGATGGAAACTTGCATGATGGAGGCTAAAAATTTTCCACCAAAGTTTTGGGCCGAGGATATCAACTATGAATCCTATATCCATAATAGGATTCTACATAAGCAACTTGATTTTATGACTCCTTTCAAATCTTGGAGTGGTCACAAGCCAGATGTGATCCATTTCAGGATTTTTGGCTCAAAGGCTTGGGCTAGAATTCCAATTGAAAAGAGGAAGGATTTGCAACCCCAAAGCCAAGTGTGCCTATTTGTTGGTTATTCTGAAGATTCAAAAGGGTATAATCTGATAAACTTGAGCACTAACAAATCTTTCATTTAAATAAGTGTTTAGTTCGAAGAAGAGCCTTTAGCAGTAATTGAAGTTGGAGAGTCCTCTTCACCACCACAACCATTGATTGTAATTGAAGAGACTAATTAGTTTGCTAATTATGATATGTATAATAATGATGAATTAATTGAATATCATAACATCCCTACAAGACCAAATTGGTCAGAAAGGACCATTCATGCAGCTTGGGAACTAGATGGAAATCCTAATGACACTAGGAGGACTAGATCTCAATTTGAGAGTGCCCTTTGTGTGAAAGATCCACTCTTTGCTGAGAAGTGTCATTTGATGATATATTATAATCCAAAAATATATGAATATGTAGAACATGATACAATATGGAAAAAATCCATGAAATAAGAATTCAGCTTGCTCCAGAAGAACAACACATGGGAACTGGTTGATCTTCCCCCAGGGAGAAAGCTAGTGAAGTGTAAGTGGGTCTTTAAAAATAAGTTTGCTGCTGATGGCTCAACTTTGAAATATAATACAAGATTGGTATCCAAGGGCTACTCTCAGGTACATGGTATTGATTACAATGATACCTTTGCACCAGTGGCAAAGATGGAATCCATAAGGCTTTCTCTAGCCATTGCAGTTTCGAAGAAATGGGAGGTACATCACATGGATGTAAATTGTGCCTTTATGAATGGATATATAAATGAAGAGATTTATATGCAGAAACCATAAGGTTTTGTATCTAATCCATATTTAGTGTGTAGGTTAAATAAATCATTGTATGGGCTCAAGCAAGCCCCCAGGGCTTGGTATGCCAAGATTGATGGTTTTCTGCTGTCACTGAGTTTTGTTTGATGCAAGTATGATCCTAATGTCTATTTGAATCTGATTCATGGTTATTTAATGATTATTTTTCTCTATGTGGATGACCTAATGATTACAGGAAGTTCAAAGAAAGAGATTGTCTCATTGAAGGATGCAATGAACCATTCCTTTTCTATGACAGATTTGGGATTGTTGAGCCAATTCTTGGGTCTTGAAATTGGTCAATCCCAATGTAGAATCAAGGTTCATCAGCCAAAGTATGCTTTTGATTTTCTCACCAAGTTCAGCATGAAATATTGCAAGCCAAGCAAGACTCCATTCCTTTCAGGAGTTAAGCTTGAAGAAGCAGGTTCTTCTCGTATGGTAAATAATACACTGTATAGGCAATTGATTGGGTGTTTACTTCAGCTTACACATACTCAAGCTGAATTATCTTATGCATTTAGTGTGGCTTCAAGATACGTGGATCAGCCTCATGATATCCATTGGAGAGAAGCCAAGAGGATCCTAAACTTTGTTTAGGGAACAAGGACTAATGGGATTTTCTACAAAGCAAAATTTGACTTAGAGCTACTTGGATTTACTGACAGTGATTGGGTAGGTGACAAAATAGGCCGAAATTATACCTGAGGATATGTGTTCATTCTTGCAGAAAAACAAATCAGCTGGTCAAGTAAGAAGTAGAGTGCCATAGAATTCTCATCTATAGAGGTAGAGTATAGAGGATTTGCCAATGAAGCTACTCAATGTTTACGGTTGCAGGGGATGCTTGGAGAATGTGGTTTTGAATCATAGTTTTCAACAGTTATCTATTGTGACAATCAAAGCACCATTTGAATCTCCATTGATCCAATTCAAATACAAAGAACCAAGCACATTGAGATCCATATGCACTATATTAGCGAGATTGTGCATGATGGTACCATTGCTCTACTCTACTGTGCATCTTCAGAACAGGTAGAAGATATCTTCACCAAAGTATTCTGTAAGAAGACCTTCAGTAATCTCAAATCACTACTGGGTATTTCTGATCTTGTGGTGAAGAATGATTGATAACAATATTTCCAAAATTTTGTTTCGTGTCGATGTTTAAGGGAGGATTTTCCCACTGGGTTTTTGCTTCTTTCCTTGGTTGTATGGACATGCAGTATGTAAAAGGGTGACTAAGCCTTGTTTCTAGGACCTATAATTTTCTAATATTTACCCATAAAGTTAGGCTTAAGGGGGGGTGTTAGAATAATAAACCCATAGTTACCCATACTTGACATTAATTAAATCATTTTTGTAGTATTCCTAGATTCCCTCTCTATGCTAGTTGACTTCTACATGTTTCTAGAAGTCAATACTTGCTAAAATGGGTCATGGAGCGCTTTGGAATCATCCTAGAAACATATTTATCATGTCTAGTTTATTCCTAGTTCCTTAAAGCAAATATCTGCTTTTCCTTAAAGCTGCCTTGCTTTACAGCACTTTTAAGGCATAAAGGAAAATCTAGTCTAGGGGAACTTGCCTTGTTTTTTTACCAATCCTCCTTCTTTTTCTCCATAAAAAAGAATGAATGAGTTTTCTTTCCACAACTTATTATATTTCCCACTTGATTTATCTAATTCATGAGGATCCTCATGGATTTGGAAAGTCCTTTTTGCACCTATGGGGGATTTGACTTGTTTTAGCAAGCCTGCTTTTTGACCAATTCAAATAGCAACCTAGTGCTTTCAAATATATCATATAATTATATATTTGAGCATCCTATTAATTCATATGGTTTACTAATGTACACTTATTGAATACAAGATTAAGTTATGCTCCAATTTCAGTCTCTTTTTGTGTGAATTTTGCATGTTTGATTAGCAATTTTGTGAGTGTAATTGATCTATCTATTAGGTTCAATTTCCACACTGGGGGACAATTTGTTCCTTTTGGGGATAAACCAATGACTGGGTTTCTCCTTTCGGGGATGAAACAACAACTGGGTCGCTCTTTTAAGCTTGAAACTAGAGATTGGGCCAGAAAACAGAAAAAAAATTAAAATACAATGTTGGCAGTGGCCGACAGTAACTAGTATTGGGTCCTGTACAGTCTTGGATCGGCCTCGTGAGGGCCTGATCGAGGATATATGTGAATGAAAACCTACAAAAAAATTGTAAAACCAGGGATCCAATAGGATCGACCTGACGAAGTTGCCAAAACTGTATCCAAGGAAGAACCCTGGCTACGTGCTAATGCACCTCCCTTCCGTCAAAGGGACGAATGAGTAGAGTTCAGAATGGAAGATATAGATACAAAATAAACTATTAGAAACACAAATAAACAAATACAAACAATCTATAAAATTAAAAAAGAACAATGAGACTGGTATACTTTTCGATTTACTTGAAAGGGAGCTAGCATGCCAACACTCAGAATGGTACTGCTTCTCCATAGGTTTGGAAGTATGAAGGTTGACTCAACACACAAAATGGGGAGCAAGTGGGGAAAATGGAATGTTTGGTGACTTGAGATGAGTAGCTTGAGATTGATGGTTTCTCAAAGTACGCATGAATCTATAATAACGATAGAAGGAATATGTCATGTTGTGATGGGGACCTCCACCCTTTATTTATAGTTTTTTCTATCCTTTTCTCTCATTTAGGTTTTTGGACCCTAATTACTGTTTTAGGCCCTACTTAGGGTTTTAAGCTCCCTTTTGCTATTTTTAGCAATTTGGGGGTTTAAAGTCCCTTTGTGAGTTTTTTTAATCTCTTTTGGGGTTTTTAGCCCCTTTGTGAGCTTTTTAGCTCTTTTGTGGGTTTTTTAGCCCCTTTTTAAAAATTTTGAGCTTTTTTAGAGAGAATAAGGTTAAAACATAGGTGTGGAGGTCCAAAATGAGGGGAAAAGGTTAGGAAATGGATTTCTATATGTGGTGTAGGCCGTGTAGAGTTAGTTGAGAAATTTTGTGTTAGCAAGAGCCTAGAGGTAGGAATTCTATGCATCGGGCAGGGATTCAACAGGTGTCCCTAAAAGTCTATAGGAGGTGGGATTCAACATGCCATAAAATGATGGTCATGACTTGAATCGACAAACTATCGACTCTATTAGATTCAAGACATCAGGATAGCTCTAGGGGTGGCCCTTTACTATGGGTCCATGGACAAGGGATCCTGTTTTAGGTCAATTTTGGAAAGTAGGGTTTTGCTCAGTAAGGAAATATGAAAATTTTGCACATAGGGTTCAATTTTGAAAATTCCTCAACCATGAATGTGTGCCTAGTGTTCCCACATGGAAAATCCCTAAACACACTTGCATGGCCCACTGGAACCTTGTTTTGATTCACAATTTGATTCTATGCCCAAGGTAGGGATTCACCATGTGTCCCTGAAAGCCTGTAGGAGTGGGATTCAACGTCCCATAGAATGATGGCCGTGGTGCATATCGAAGAACTATAAACTCTATTGGATTAAGGACATGGGGATAGTTCTATGGGTGGCTCTCTACTCTGGGTCCATGGATAAGGGAGCATTTTTAGGTCAATTTGGAAACTAGGGTTTTGCTTAGTAAGGGATGTGAAATTTTTGCACACAGGGGTGAACTTTGCAAATTCATTGACTGTGAATGTGTGACCAGCATTCCCACATGGAACCTGCCTAACACACTTGCATGACCCATAGAAACCCCATTTTGATGCACGTTTTCCATTCTATGCCCCGGGTAGGGATTCAACAGGCGTCCTTGAAAGCATGTAGGAGGTGGGCTTCAACGTGCCATAGAATGATGGTTGTGGATCAGACCGATGAACCGGAAATTTTTTTGGATTCAAGACATCGGGATAGTGCTAGGGGTGGACCTCTACTCTGGTTCCATGGACAAGGGATCCTATTTTAGGTCAATTTTGGAAAATAGGGTTTTCCTCAGTAAGGGAATGTGAATTTTTTGCACATGGGGGTCATCTTTGCAAATTCCTCGATTGTGAAATTGTGGATAGAATTCCCACATAGAACCTCCCTAAACATGCTTGCATGACCCATCGAAACCTCGTTTTGATGCACGGTTGTGTAACACCCCGGTTTCGACCCTATTTGCATTAAATGTATATGATGTATATATTGTAATTAATCATGGTGTGGAGCTAAAGAAAAAAAGCCCCACCATTGATTTAGCGTTTTATTTTTCGCCGATTAAAAATTGATGCCAATGGTATTTTTTGATAGCTGACACATTATAATTTTGGACATCATGTAAATATGCAATTTAATTAAAAACCCACAACTATCTATGTCAATGCAACAATGATG
Source organism: Pseudotsuga menziesii (assembly GCA_001517045.1). Lineage (NCBI taxonomy): Eukaryota > Viridiplantae > Streptophyta > Pinopsida > Pinales > Pinaceae > Pseudotsuga > Pseudotsuga menziesii. The sequence goes on from LPNX010924791.1 coordinate 23,553, forward strand.
AGATGGGGGCATGATTTCCTGAAGATAAGCGGGGGGGAATATTCAAACCTTTGGGCCAATGGGGAAAATACAATTGTCAAAGGGAGAACCCATCAAACTGTCAACTACCTTTCTTGTCTTACTCAATCAATCATTTATTACTGCCAGAAATTGGTTGAGTTGTTTATTTCATGGGATGAGAAATGTATGACAACCCAAATTCGAATTGGATAAGCCATCAATTTTTAAGAAAAACAATTTTGACTTATGGAGCAAGTTAGTGCCCAAAAATGATTCCCATTCCTTCATGCATCCATGTTTTTGTCTTTCCCACATTTTTGGAGATCTTGGGCACTCTCATTCATATTTTTGCAGTTTCATATGTTTATACCCATGGCTGGGAAGTTGTTTTTCTAACAGTCAGTGGCTAGGATCTCTGCTGAGTATTTTTGTGGTTGGTTTCCTCATTACCAGGCTAGGGGAAAACATTTTTGGGTTGCACAACAAGCGGGAGAAGAGACCAACTATTTTTGGGTGTTGTTGAGTTCATTTTGGCCACATTAGGGCCATAAATGACTCTAGAAACCAAATTGCACAGGATGAGCTGTTTTACTCAATTGCCATTCCCAATTTTGGCCTCTGTGATGTTTTTATTTAATCCTAGAACTAAAATTGTTTTGCGTACATATTTGTTTGGTCTCTGAACTGGTTTGGGAGTGGAAATGGGGTTTGAACTAGCTTAATAAAACTAATCTGAGAAGGAACCTCACAAATAGATCTAGGGGGCTAGTTTTCTTCTTTTCACACCCTGAATAACACTAGAAGGGAAGGAATAGCCTAAGGAAATATGTAGCAGAGAAGGGGATGCTCATGTGTTGGGTTTGTAAATGTTCTAGAAGCCATGCTAAATCTGGTGTAGGTGTCCATAGATCTGTGGTTGAACTCACTAGGTTACCAATCAGCCTTTCCATCTCCTTTGCATCCTGATAAACCCAACTGTGTTGGCTTGGTTGAGTTCTTGTTATATCCTTGGCTGTGTGAGTCTTCTAGTGTTCCCTTATTCCTTGTGGGAATCATGCCCAACTTGGGGGTGGCAGTGCTGCTAAGAGATTTATGAGTGCACTATCATATGGTTGGTTGGAACGTTGCAGGGGCATAGCTAGTTGCGAGAGAATTTTCTTCTAAGATAAGTGTCTCTTGTCTATTTTATCTTTGCAACTGTATGTCCTTATTGATTAATATGGACATGTTAAATGTTGTGAATGAATGTAGTTTATTCCCTTGTATATTAATGATTTATGCGTATGTGCATTTTTAAGTTCAATGCATTTTTATCATGTGTATGTTCATGGGATTTAAATTTCCTGGAATAGAAGCACCATGGTTGCAGTCCCTCTCGGGTCGATGGGAGGAGACGTGATAGTGTGGTATCAGAGCTGTGTTGCAGCTTTGGGCCTCAAAGGGGCCATGATAAATCCACCTTTTTGTTCAACATAAAACAAGAAGACAAGAGATTTTTTTTGAAATTCCTCTAATTATGAAAATACCCTTTCATCCCAGTTAGCTAAAGTTGGGCCAATACATTGCCCAGGATTAACTGATGCGAGCCGATACACATCGAGTGGAAGCTGACATTTCCTTCGACAACAGAAGAAAGGATGAAAAATTTTGAAAAAAAAATTCTGTGTATGGCCATGTTAGCTGAGTTTATGGAAGTGTGATGATGCATGTCAGCAGGGAATAGAGATGTGAGCCGATGTATGTCGGCTAAGTCGAGCCGACAGGAAGAAAAGAAAAAAATTTCAATTTTTTTTTCTAAGTATTGAAATCGACAGAAATCGGAGAATTTTTCCAATACGTCAGCTGAGTTCCATTGACGCACATCCAAAGACTTTGGATATTTTAGTTGACACATGTCTGGTGGAAGTTGAAGTTTCATCCAATGCATGTCGGCTGGGTCGAGCTGATGCATGGCAGGTGAAAGTAAAAAAATTTCCTGCAATAGTAGAGGACTTGGCCGGGAGAAAGACAGAAAGTTTTCCGCAATGGTATGTGAAAACTTGGGAATTCTTCCTCAATGGTGGATGGACATCGTAAAGTTTTTTGATGCGGTGCAGTGGGTGAAAGTCAAAAACTTTTTCGACGCAGTGGTGGACGAAAGTTGAACATTTTTTCGACATAGCGGAAGGAGATGTTGGAAAGAATTGGGTGAAGTTTGCTGACATGTATCAAGAAAAATTGGGAAATTTCACTGACACATTGGAAGGAAAAGGAAAATGGATCCGATACGTTGGATGAGTTTCATCGATCGGAGGAAAACTAAAAATTTTGTTGAAATAGGGATGTTTGGCAAGTTTTCAGTGAGATCTGCAGGGTCAGAAAAATGAAAAAATGGCAGTGTTTTTATGCGTCATATTGTGTGAAAATGACATATTTACAAAAAAAAATGAGGGAACTGCCCTCGACCTGCCAGAAGGGGGAAATCCCCCTTGATCCCCATCATTTGTCTGAGATAATCGTTCTTTGTGAAAAGAAAACTTCTATGATTTGACAAAGTTGTCACTATGAGATTTTTCTAGATGAAGGTAGGTAATATATAAATTCTTGTGAATGTTATGAAGCTAACAATTGTGTTTATTAACACATTTTGCAGCATCATAGTCACCTTCAAAGGAAAAATTCCAGATAGTGCAATTCGGTAAAGTTGGTTTGGCTGAGCCATGAGAACCGACATGTATGATGATGCACAGAACCCCAATGAATACAAGGAATATGCTATGGGGGGGAATATTAGAGTTGGAAATGCAGAGACAGAGTCTAATGGGAGAAGATTTCAAGATACTCCCCTAGATTTTGTAGCCACCATGAGAAGCCTAAGGGTGGATATGAAAAGTTACAGGGAGGATAATGAAAGATTAGTTAAGGCTCAAGAGGAGAAGAATTAGCTAAATGCATCCATGTTGCAAATTTTTGCAGAATTCTAGAGGTGGATGAACTCTAGGGACCGAACAGTAAGACCGGAAGGTAGTATGAGCAGTACCAGAAGAAGGAAGATATTTCCTAGTGGGTCATCTAACTCTAAAATATCCACTAGAGGTTCAAATTATTCTTCTTACAAGAATGAGAGGAAGAGCCATTACTAGAACCATTCACATGATGAGTTTAAGAATTGAAGGACGCCTACCTTCAATGGTGAGATAAAGAATGGTCAAGAAGCTGAACCTTGGCTTCTAGGAATGAGAAAATATTTCCAAGTCCAAGACTTCTATGGAAATATGAATGCTAGGGTATCCATCTTCAATTTTACTGGAAGAGCATCCATATGGTGGGATCACTTCAGCCAAATGAAAAATATTAATGAAATACAGATTGTGTGGAAGTAGTTCCATAAGTATTTCAAGCAGAAGTACCTCTCTGATAGGTACTATGATGATAAGATTAAAGAGTTCCATGAGCTAATATTGGGACAACATACTATGGAATAGTATGTAACCAAGTTTCTGGAACTTTTGAGGTATGTCAGGTATATCAAATATGAAAAAGTGAAGATCCTACATTTCCTGAGTGGATTGCCTCTATCTTACAAAGAAAAAGTTGAGTTTTATGAACCTAGAACTTTGGAAGAAGCGATAAGGAAAGATAAGTATTTATATGAGCAAAGGAAAAAAAAACCTGATTATCATAAGACATGGAAGGACAAGAAGAATGTGAATTCTGACCAAAGGAAGAAAGGTTTCAAACCTTCTAACTTCAGGAATCAGTAGAAGCATCCATCCCAAGTTGAGAAGCATCCAGCCAGAGTGGTGGGAGAAAATCCCAGATAACCATTCTAATGTTGGAAGTGTGGAGGACCCCACATGCACTGGAATTGTCCACTTGAGAATGAGAATGAAATGCCATCTTACAACATTCAAGCAGAAGAAAGAGTGTGTCAAGTAGCAAGGACTATCCCTAGGATTTATGCAGCACTAGAGGATAGCCAAGAAAATCACCAGTCAACTGTGTTTGAAGTTGCAAGTAAGACTGTTGAGCAATCTGTTTATATTTTGATTGACTGTGGTTCTACTCACAGTTACATTACCCTTAGAGTAGTGGAGATTTGTTTTTTTAAGAAAGTAAATCATAGAAAATCTTGGTTAGTTCATTTATCCACTGGACCTAAGAGAAAGGTTAGTGAAGTGTGTCACGTCCCCGCCCTTCTACTAGCGAGAGGAAGTGACTATAATGCTAACAATCTGGGAAAACTAGCCCCATGAACATAATAATAAAATTACAGTGAAATAAAAACACACACAGATGCATAATTATAAAATACAGCGGAAGCCAACTACATCTTGTTCAAACATTCAAAACATTCAACATGTTCATCATTTATCATTAAGCAACAAATACCATTGCAGATATAAATAGGAAAGAGATAGACAAGAATACTTATCTTAACAGAAGTGCATTCCACAACCAGCTATGTCTCTACAACATTCCACCTAGCCATAGTCCATTGTGCTCGTCAATCACTCAACAACACTTCCACCCCCAATATGGGCATGATTCCACAAGGAATAAGGGAAACACCAATAGGTTCACACGTAGCTAAGGATACACAAAACTTAGCCAATCCAACACAGTTGGGTTTATCAGGTTAACAGGGAGCTAGAAAGGTTGGATGCTAAGCTAGTGAGCTCAATCCTAGAGTTATGGACACCTACACTAGAACTAGCCTGACTTCTAAAACATCCACACACACCCAACACAAGGATGCATCCCCTTCTCTGCTACACAGTCCCTTGGGCTATGCCTTCCCTTCTTGTGCTATTCAGGGGGTGTAAAGAAGAAATACAATCCTCTATCTCTGTCTATGAGGATGTTGCACACACTAGGTTTATCAAGAAGGCTTAGACCCCATTTCCACTCCAAAAATAGTTCAACCAAAACAACAGAGGCATACACAACAATTTCCAGATTTGGGATTGATGAAAATCGACTTGGGAGCCAATTGTTTTTTTGCAGATGGGTAATACAACTCCCTTAGCAGCAATTCAAAATCCAAATTCATTTATGGCCCTAACATGGCCAAAACAAACTCAATCATCACCCAAATTCTTGGCTCTATTTCACCCATTGGTTGTACAACTCTGTACACGAAATTCCCCAACAATGGAGAGGTAGAAACAACACAAAAACACCAGGAGTGATCCCAACCATTGAATGTTAACAAAAACACTTCCTAGACTTGGGAAAAAATGACGAACATAATAGATAATGTGAATGGTGAATGCCAATAGCTCCAAAATTGTGGGGAAGACCAAAAACATGAATGATTTCATGCACAACAAGTTTTGGATGCCTGAGAGATCCCACGTGGAGGAAAAAATGGGTGAGGAAAACATGCCAACGTGAAAGCATGGTAGAATGGCCTATGTTTTTGGGTTTTTGTTTTCCCAAGGAGTCAAAACATGTTTCCCAAAAATTGATGACTTCTCCAATTCGAATTTGGGTTGTCATACCATTCCCATCACATGCAATAACCAACCCAGCCGATTTCTAGCAATAATAAATGATTGGGTGAATCAAACAAGAAAGGTAGTTAACAATTTGATGGGTTCTCCCTCTGACATTTGGATTTTCCCCAATGGCCCCAAAGGTTTGAATATTCCCCCCTGGCTTATCCTTAGTAAATCATGCCCATTCTCATTATTGTTGCATCGACATAGCTAGTTGTGGGGTTTTAATTAATTGCATATTTACATGATGATTTAAAATTGCAACGTTCTTGGCTAGCACAAAATACCATTGGCACAGAGTTAATCGTCGAAAAATAAAGCAATAATCCATGGTGGGGATTTTTCCTATAGCTCCACGCCATGATTAATTACAATATGTACATCATATACATTCAATGAAAATGGGGTCAAAATAGAGGTGTTACATTCCCTTCCCCCTTCAATAGCACTGTCATCAGTGCTTTACAAAATTGAACAAAAATGATACACTGGCATCGCCTTAGTGCTCCGTAGAATTGAAAAAAAATGGATGTGCCAATCACATGGCATCCTCCAGCTCCCATGAATCCTCTTCAGGAATGTAGTGCTCTCTTTGGACCTTTACCTGCCCTATGGCTCGGTTTCAGAGAATTGTGACCTTCCTGTTGAGGATGCACATTGGCTCGATTTGGAACTCTCCCTTGGGTTCCACCTGAATCATAGCCCAATTTATCACATGGTTAGGATCATGTACATATTTATTAAGCAAAGAAACATTAAAAACATTATGAGCTCTAGTACTAGCAGGAAATGCAAATCTATATGCAACAAGTCCTATTCTTTCAAGCACTTCAAACGGCCCACAATATCTAGGTGACAACTTGGCACAACTTCCAAGCTTCAAGGAACTCTTATTTTCCCTCACTCTAAGGTAAACATTATCCCCAACACTAAAATCTGTGTTCACCCTATGGTTATTTGCATAGATTTTCTATCTATCTTGAGCTTCTTTCAGATTTTGCCTGATCTTTACAACCTCTTGCTCCATCTCCTTCAACAATTCTGGACCAAGCACAACCTTGTTCACTGGATTATCCCAAGTCACTGCCGTCCTACACCTTCTGCCATACAAAGCTTCATATGGACTCATCCCCAAGAATGCTTTCTATCCATTATTATAAGCAAACTCTACCAAGTGTAAGTAATCTTCCCACTTGGTTGGTTTGGCCATCACATATATGCGAAGCATGTATTCAAGTACTAGATTCACCCTCTCTATTTTCCCATCAGTCTAAGGATGGTGCGCAGTGATGAAATTCAACTTGGTACCCAAATCTGCAAACAAGCCCTTCCAAAAATTGGAAGTGAACTTGACATCTCAATCAGATATTATTGCCTTAGGAAATCCATGCAATTTGAAAATATCCTTCATAAATATTTTTGCAATGTCATCAATCTTGTGTGTAGACTTAACCGGTATAAAATGTGCTGCCTTTTTCAACTTGTCCACCACAACCATGATGTCATCATGTTGTCTCCAAGTCATTGGAAATCCTGTAATAAAATCCATGGAAATAACTTCCCATTTTAACTTCCCATTTCCATTCTAGAACTGGAAAAGGTTGCAACAAATCTGCTGGGTGTTGATGTTCAACCTTCACCTGTTGACATTTCATGCACCTTGAAATATATTTAGCCATGTCCTTTTTCATTCCTGGCCAAAAATACTACTTTCTAGTTGTACCAATTGTCTTCTAATATCCTGGGTGAACAGAATATGGAGCTTGGTGTATCTTGTCCATAACCATTCTCCTCAAATCTGCTACATTTGGAATATAGACTCTGTTATTATAAGTAAGAAGTCCATATTATTCCAATTTATATCCCTCATACCTCTTCTCAAGACTTTGTTGTTGCAATTTATCTTTTACCTGTTCATACAACTCATCTCCAACAGTATGATTAACAATCTACTACCTCAACTCCGACTGGAAAATACTAATGGATGCCACATGAATTTCCTGCACCTTTTGGATGAGTGCATCAACTACCTTATTATCTTTTCCTTTTATGTGCTTGATTTCGAAATCAAACTCACATAAAAACTCCAACCATCTAGCTTTCCTATCATTTAGATTAGGCTGATCTAAGAAATACTTCAGACCACAATGGTTTGTCCTTAGTTCAAACATTCTACCCATCAAGTAATGTCTCCACATCTTGAGAGAATGTACTATGGCTGCAAGCTCCAAATCATGAGTGGCATAGTTCTTCTCATGCTACTTTAGCTTTCTTGACTGATAACATCTCACGTGGTTGTCTTGCATAAGGAATCCTCTTAGTCCTTGACCTCATGCATCATTACACACCACAAAATATTTTTCCAGATCTGCAATCTTCAAGACTAGTGCACTTGTGAGAAAATTCTTCAACTGCTAGAAGATTTCTTCACACCTTGGTGTCCATTCAAACTTTATTCCCTTCTTTTGCAAAGAAGTGACTAGATGTGCAACCTTGGAGAATCCTTCAATGAATCTCTTATAGTACCTTGCAAGCCCCATAAAAGATCTTACATCTATCACATTTCTTGGAGTAGGCCAATTCATAATGGCCTCAATCTTCTCAAGGTCTACAGATATGCCCTCATCTGAGATAATGTGACCCAAATAATGAATCCTATCTCTGTAGAAGTCACACTTTCTTAACTTTTCATACAACTAATGCTCCTTAAGCAATTGTAATGTCAATATTAGATTTTCCTCAGGCTCTTCCTCATTCTTAGAATACATAAGGATGTCATCCAGGAATATAAGAACAAACTTGTCCAAATATCTGTTGAAGACACTATTCATAAGGCACATAAATGTAGTTGGTGAATTTGTGAGACCAAATGGTACCACTATAAAATAATAATGCCCATACCTTGTCCTAAAGGGTGTCTTATGAATGTATTCATCCTTTATCCTCACCTGATGGTAACCAAACCTCAAGTCAATCTTCAAAAATACCTTTTCTCCTCTCATTTGATCAAAGAGGTCATCAATCCTAGGCAAAGGGTATTTTTTCTTCATCGTCACTTTGTTTAGCTGTCTGTAATCAATACACAACCTCAGTGTACCATCTTTCTTTTTCACAAATAGAACTGGTGCTCTCCAAGGAGACATGCTTGGTCTGATATACTTCTTCTCCAACAACTCTTGCAGTTGCATCTTTAGCTCTAGCATTTCTAGTGTGCTCATCCTATAGGGTGTCTTGGACATTGGTGCTGCTCTTGGAACAAGTTCAATTGTGAAATCAATGTCCCTCTTCGGAGGAAGCCCTAGAATCTCATCAGGAAACACATCTATAAATTCCTGCAACACATGAAAGTCCTCCAACCTAGTAGTTTCATCCTCCATTTCCTCCAAAATATGAGCTGCATACAACTGGAAACCTTTCCTACAGAACTTCTTCAACTGCATTGCTGAAACCTGCCTTACTGAAATCACCTTTGGAATTCCTTTCACAACTCTTGGGTTCCCTTGTTCATCCATGCATCCAAAAGTATTATTATAACAGTTAAGCTTTACCCTGTGAGCTTCTAGCCAATCCATTCCAATGAGAACATCATAGGAACCAAGTGGTAGGACATTCAGATCTAGACAAGTGACCAATCCACTCATAACCAGTGGAAATTTCTCTGCCACTTCACTAAACTTCCTCTTAGTTCCAGTGGCTAGTTGAACTAACCAATATTTCTTATGTTTTACTTTCTTAAAAGCACAAATATCCACTACTCTAGAGGTAATGTAACTGTGAGTAGAAATAAGGTCAATCAAAATAGAAATAGATTGCTCAACAATCTTACCTGCAACATCAACCACGGTTGACTGGTGATATTCCTCGCAGTCCTCCAGTGCTACATAGATCCTAGGGATGGCCCTTGCTACTTGACCCACTATTTCTACCTCTTGAATGTTGTAATTTTTCCTTGCATTCTCATTCTCAAGAGGACAATTCCTGCGCATGTTGGGTCCTCCACATTTCCAACATTGGAGTGGTCCTCTGTTCTGTTGTGGTTCTCCGGGATTTTCTCCCACCACTCTAGCTGGATGCTTCTCAACTTGGGATGGCTGCTTCTACTGATTCATGAAGTTATAAGGTTTAAAAACTTTCTTCCTTTGGTCAAACTTCTCGTTCTTCTTGTCCTTCCATGTCTTATGATAATCAAGTTTTATTTAGCTTTTCTCATAGCAATACTTAGCCTTCCTTATTGCTTCTTCAAGAGTTCTAGGTTCTTAAAACTCAATTCTTTCCTTGTAAGACAAAGGCAATCTACTCAGGAAATGTTGTATATTCACTTTTTCATCTTTTATGTACCTGACATACCTAAAAAGTTCCAAGAACTCATTTGCATATTCTTCCATAGTATGTTGTCCCAATCTCAGTTCATGAAACTCTTTAATCTTATCATCATAGTACCTATCGGAAATGTACTTCTACTTGAAGTACTTATGGAGCTGCTTCCATACAATCTTTCTTTCATTGATCTTATTTACCTTCCTAAAGTGCTCCCACCATATGGATGCTCTTCTATTCCAATTGAATATGGCTACTCTAGCCTTCATATTTCTGGAATAGTCTTGGACTTGGAAATATTTCCTCATCCCAAGAAGCCAAGATTTAGCTTCTTTTCCATTCTTTATCTCACCATTAAATGTAGGAGGCATTGGCTTCTAAAATTCATCATGTGAATGGTTCTTGTAATGCCTCTTCCTCTCATTCTCGTGAGATGAAGAGCTTGAACTGCTAGTGGATCCTTTAGAGTTAGATGACTCACTAGGATATCTCTTCTTTCTTTTGGTACTGCTCTTACTACCTTTCAGTCTTAATGTCCAATCCCCAAAGTTCATCCACCTCTGAATATCTATTAAAATTTGCAGCATGGCTGCATTCAGCTGATTTTGTTCCTCCTGAGCCTTAACCAACCTTTCATTGTCTGCCCTGTAGATTTTCATATCGACCCTTAGGCTTCTCATTGTGGCTACAAAATATGGGGTAGTCTCTTGAAATACCCTCCCATTTGACTCTGTCTCAGCATTTCCAACTTGGATGTTTTCACCCATAAAATCTAGCTCATGTTCATAGGGATCATGTGCATCATTCATGCTGTAGGTTCTCATGGCTGAACAAAAATTCAACTTTAATGATCTGCACTATGTGGAATGCTGCCTTCTTAAAGGTGACTATAACTCTACAAAATGTGTTAATAAACATGATTGTTAGCTGCAAAACATTCACATGAATCATACATTACTTACCTTCACTTGGAAAAATCATACATTGACAACTTGCCCAAAACACAGAATTTCCTATTCATAAGAATGAATGTATGAAGGGGATGAAGGGGGTCAAGGGGACTTTCCCACTTGTTCACCCTTCGGGCCCCTAAAATCCCACTGAAAAACCCTACTAAATTTCTTTTTTTTGGCAAAAAATTTCAAAATTTTCACCCACTACATCGGAAATATTTTTGACTTTCACCCGCTACAGTGGCTTGATCCTCATCTTTCATCCATCGTAGCGGCTCCATATTCAACTTTCAGTCACCACGCATCGGCTTGACTTGGCTAATTTCATCAGCTCCTTTCCCGAGTTCCCATCTGCTGCATCAGCTCCATTTTCCTTTTCTGCCAGCCGCCATTGCGGCTCAAACTCTAACTTCCTTCTGCCACACATCGGCTCCCACTCAAACTTACACCCGTCACATAGCGCCTCAAATTTCATTTCCTGTCCACCGCCGTCACTGCGGCTCAATTCTTTTCTTTCGCCTACCATTGTTGCTGCTCAAATTTTAGTTTCTAGCTGCTTCGTCGGATCGGTCTTTATCTTCATTCCACCACTGTAGCGGCATCCTCTTCATCTTTTTCCTGCTGTCGTAGTAGCTCAAAGTTTCATTTCCTCCCGCTGCTTCCATACTTAGAAAAAATTTCAAATTTTCTTTTCCTCGGCTTGCCTCTCCCAATGCTCGTTGGCTCCTCTCACCCAACTTTCATCGACTCAAAACCAAATTTCCATCTGCTATTGCGTTTTGAATTTAAAATTCCACCCGCTATCGTTGGGAGAAACTTGTCGAAGTCTCTGCTGTTGCAGAAATATCTTCGACTTCCATCCACTATAGCAGCTTTGACTTCACTTTCTCGTCGACATATTGGCTCTTTTCTTAAGTTTTGTCTGTTGCGTCAGCAAGGAGGAAATAGCATAGCTATTGTTGTGGCTCTCCTTCAACCACCCCAACTGCTTCAGCGGCTTGTCTTGGGATTTCTCAGTCCCCTAAAGGGGTTTTCATACTCAGAAAAAAATTTCAAATTTTTTTCTATGTCTGCTACTGTGGCTGAACACCTACATAGGTTGATTTCTAGCCTCTGATAACTTCTCTTCATGGCCCATAGAGGCCCAAAGCTACAACCAAGTAGCTCTGATACCAATATGTCACATCCCCACCCTTCTACTAGCGAGAGGACGTGATTACAATTCTAACAATCCAGGCAAACTAGCCCCATGAACATAATAATAAAATTGCAATGAAATAAAAACACACACAGATGCATAATTATAAAATACAGCAGAAGCCAACTACATCTTGTTCAAACATTCACAACATTCAACATGTTCATCATTTATCATTAAGAAACAAATACCATTGTAGATATAAATAGGAAAGAGATAGACAAGAATACTTATCTTAATAGAAGTGCGTCCCACAACTAGCTACGTCGCTGCAATGTTCCACCCATCCATAGGCCAGTGTGCTCATCAATTGCTCAGCAACACTGGCACCCTCGAGCTAGGCATGATTCCACAAGGAATAAGGGAAACACTAGCAGGCTCACACGTAGCTAAGGATACACAAAACTCAGCCAAGCCAACACAGTTGGGTTTATCAAGCTAACAGAGAGATGGGCTACTAATATAGTGAGCTCAATCCTAGAGATATGGACACCTCCACCAAAACTAGCCTGAATTATAAAAAAATCCACACACACCCAACACAAGGAAGCATCCCCTTCTCTGCTACACAGTCCCTCGGGCTATGCCTTCCCTTCTTGTGCTATTCAGGGGGTGTAAAGAAGAAATACAGTCCTCTAGATTTGTCTATGAGGATGTTGCACACACTAGGTTTATCAAGCAGGATTAGACCCCATTTCCACTCCAAAAATAGTTCAACCAAAACAATAGAGGCATACACAACAATTTCCATATGTGGGATTGATGAAAATCAACTTGGGAGCCAAAAACGAATTTGCAGATGGGTAAAACAACCTCCTTAGCAGCAATTCGAATTCTAGATTTGTTTATGGCCATAACATGGACAAAATGAACTCAATCGGCACCCAAATTCGTGGCTCTATTTCCCCCATTGGCTATACGACTCTGAACATGAAATTTCCCAACTGTGGAGAGGTGGAAACAACACAAAAATGCCCAGGAGTGATCCCAACCACTGAACGTTAACAAAAACACTTCCCAGCCCTGGGAAAAAATGAGGAACATAATAAAGAACGTGAATGGTGAATGCCAGGAGCTCTAAAATCGAGGAATACCAAAAACATGAATGAATTTGCACACAGCAAGTTCTAGATTCTTGAGAGAGCTCACGCGAAGGAAAAAATGGGTGAGGAAAACATGCCAACGTGAAAGCATGATAGAATGGCCTTCGTTTTTGGGTTTTTGCTTTCCCAAGGAGTCAAAATGCGCTTCCCAAAAACTGATGGCTTCTCCAATTCGAATTTGGGTTGTCATACCTTTCCCATCCCATGCAATAACCAACCCAACCAATTTCTGGCAGTAATAAATGATTGGNTCCCTATGACATTTGGATTTTCCCCGTTGTCCCAAAGGTTTGAGTATTCCCCCCCCCTTATCATTATTGTTGCATCAACATATCTGGTTGTGGGTTTTTAATTAATTTCATATTTACATGATGATTTAAAATAGCAACATGCCTAGCTAGCACAAAAAACCATCGGCACTGATTTAATTTCCGGAACATAAAACGATGATCCATGGTGGGGCTTTTTCCTATAGGTCCACACCATGATTAATAATAATATGTACATCATATACATTCAATGAAAATGGGGTCAAAACCTGGGTGTTACAAAGTGGTAGAGAAATGTTAATTGGTCATGAATGGATCAGGTCACTTGTGTTGATCTAATGTTCTACCACTTGGTTCCTATGATGTTCTCATTGGAATGGATTGGTTAGAATATCACAGGGTAAATATTGAGTGTTATAATAATAATTTTGAATGCATGGATCAATAAGGGAACCTAAGAGTTGTAAGAGGCATTCCAAAGGTGATTTAGGTTAGGCATATTTCAGCAATGCAGCTAAAGAAGTGTTGTAGGAAAAGTTGCAGAGTTTATACAACTCATGTTTTGGAAGCAACAAAGAATGAAAATATTAGGTTGGAGGACTATCTTGTATTACAAGAATTCATGGATGTTTGTATTGATGATATTCCAGGGATTTCTCCAAAGAGGGACATTGATTTCACAATTGAACTTGTGCCAGGAGCAGCATGAGTGTCCAAGACACCCTACAGAATGAGTACACCATAAATGCTAGAGCTGAATATGTAACTGCAAGAGTTGTTGGAGAATAAGTATATCAGACTGAGTGTGTCTCCTTGGGGAGTACCAGTTCTGTTTGTGAAGAAGAAAGATGGTACACTTAGGTTGTGCATTGATTATAGGCAACTGAACATAGTCACTGTGAAGAACAAATATCCTTTTCCTAGGATTGATGACCTCTTTGATCAAATGAGAGGAGAAAAGGGATTTTCCAAGATTGACTTGATGTCTGGTTACTATCAGGTGAGGATCAAGGATGAAGACATTCATATGACAACCTTCAGAATGAGGTATGGACATTATGATTTTGTAGTGGTACCATTTGGTCTCACAAATGCACCAACTACATTTAAGTGCCTTATGAATAGTTTCTTTAGCAGGTATTTCGACAAGTTTGTTCTTGTTTTCATTGATGAAATTCTTCTTTATTCTAAGAATGAGGAAGAGCATGAAGAGAATCTAATATTGACATTAAAATTGATCAGGGAGCATAAGTTGTATGCAAAGTTGAGTAAGTGTGACTTCTATAAAGATAGGATTCCTTATTTCGATTACATTATCTCAGATGAGGGAATTTCTGTAGACCCTGAGAAGATTGAGGCCATTATGAATTGGCCTACCCCTAGAAGTGTAGCAGATGTAAGATCTTTTATGGGACTTGCAAGATACCACATGAGATTCATTGAGGGATTCTCCAAGGTTGCACATCCAGTCACTTCTTTGAAAAATAAGGGAATAAAGTTTGAATGGACACCGAGGTGTGAGGAAAGGTTCCAACAGTTGAAGAATCTTCTCACAAGTGTGCCAGTATTGAAGATTGCAAACCCAGAAAATGGTTTTGTGGTGTGTACTGATGGATGTAGTTAAGGGCTTCGAGGATTCCTTATGCAAGACAACCATGTGATATGTTATGAGCCAAGAAAGTTGAAAGAACATGAGAAGAACTATGCTACTCATGATCTAGAACTTGTAGCCATAGTACATGCTCTCAATATGTGGAGGCATTACTTGATGGGAAGAAGATTTGAGGTAAGGACAGGGCAATTGTGGTCTAAAGTTTTTTTTTGATCAGCCTACTCTAAATGCTATGCAATCTAGATGGCTGGAGTTTTTATGTGAGTTTGATTTTTAAATCAAGCACATAAAGGGAAAAGAGAATAAGGTAGCTGATGCACTCATCCAAAAGGTGCAGGAAATGCATGTGGCATCCATTAGTATTTTCCAATTGGAGTTGAGGCATTAGATTATTAATCATGTTGCTAAAGATGAATTGTATGCACAGGTTAAGGACAAGTTGCACCAGAAAATCCTTGAAAACAAGTATGAGGGATATGAATTGGAAGAATAAGGAATTCTTACTTATAAGAAAAAAAATTATATTTTGAATGTAGCACATTTGAGGAGAGTTGTTATGGGTGAGATCCATCAAGCTCCATATTTTGGTCACCCAGGATATCAGAAGACAATTGCCATAGCTAGAAAGCAATATTTTTGGCCAGCAATGAAAAAGGACATGGTTGAATATATTTCAAGGTGCATGAAATGTCAGCAGGTGAAGGTTGAGCACCAACACCCGACAGGTTTGTTGCAAAATTTGACAGTTCCAGAATGGAAATGGAAAGTTCTATCCATGGATTTTATTACAGGATTTCCAATGACTTCGAGACAACATGATTTCGTTGTAGTGGACAAGTTGACAAAGGAAACACATTTTATACCGGTTAAGTCTACGACTGATGACATTGAAAATATCTTCATGAAGGATATTTTCAAATTGCATGGATTTCCTGAGGCAATAGTCTCTGACAAAGATGTCAAGTTCACTTCCAAGTTTTGGAAGGGGTTGTTTGCATATTTGGGTACAAATTTGAACTTTAGAACTGCCTACCATCCTTAGATTGGTGGGTAGACAAAGAGAGTGAATCAAGTACTTGAAGACATCCTTCGCATGTATGTGATGGACAAACCAACCGAGTAGGAATATTATTTACACTTGGTATAGTTTGCATATAACAATGGAAAGCAAGCATCCTTGGGGATGAGTCCATATGAATATTTGAATGGCAGGAGGTGTAGGACACCAGTGACTTGGGATAATCCAGTGAACAGGGTTGTGCTTGGTCCAGAATTTCTCAAGGCGATGGAGTAGGAGGTTGTAAAGATCAGGCAAAATATGAAAGCATCCTAAGACAGAAAGAAAATATATGCAGATAAGCATAGGGTTAATAGAGAGTTCAGCATTGGGGATCATGTTTACCTTAGAGTTAGGGAAAAGAAGAGCTCCTTGAAGCTTGAAAGTTATGCCAAGTTTTCACCTAGATATTGTGGGCCGTTTGAAGTGCTCGAAAGAATAGGATCAGTTGCATATAGATTTGCATTGCATGCTAGCACTAAGGCTCATAATGTTTTTCATGTTTATTTTCTTAAGAAATATGTACATGATCCTAACCATGTGATAAATTAGGATGTGATTCAGGTGGAACCCGAGGGAGAGTTCCAAATCGATCCAATGTGCATCCTCGACAAGAAGGTCACAATGTTCTGAAACTGAGCCATACGGAAGGTTAAGGTGCAATGGGAGCACTATGGTCCTGAAGAGGCTACATGGGATTTGTAGGATTCCATAAGATTGGCACATCCGTTTTTGTTCAATTCTGTGGAGCAGTGAGGGAGATACCAGTGTAGCATTTTTGTTCAATTTTGTAAAGCACTGAGTATAGTGCTCTTAAAGGGGGAGGGGAATGTAACACCCTGGTTTTGACCCTGTTTGCATTAAATGTATATGTTGTATATATTGTAATTAATCATGGTATGGAGCTAAAGGAAAAATCCCCACCATCGATTTAGCGTTTTATGTTTTAAAGATTAAAAATTGATGTCGATGGTATTTTGTGCTAGCCGACACATTATAATTTTGGACATCATGTAAATATGAAATTTAATTAAAAAACCACAACCAACTATGTCAATACAACAATGATGAGATGGGCGCATGATTTCCAGAGGATAAGGGGGGGGGATATTCAAACCTTTGGGCCAATGGGGAAAATCCAAATGTCAAAGGGAGAACCCATCAAACTGTCAACTACCTTTCTTGTATTACTCACCCAATCATTTATTGCTACCAAAAATTGTTTGAGTTGGTTATTGCATGGGATGGTCAAGGTATGACAACCCAAATTCGAATTGGATAAGTCATCATTTTTTGGGAAACATGATTTTGACTTATGGGGCAAGTTATTGCCCAAATCGTTTTCCCATTCCTTCATGCATCCATGTTTTTGGAGCTCTTGGGCACTCCCATTCACGTTTTTTGCAGTTTACTGTGTTTTTTCCCCATGGATGGGAAGTTGTTTGCTAACAATTAGTGGATGGGATATCTGCTGGGCATTTTTCTGGTTGTTTTTCTCATTACCCAGCTGGGGAAAAACATTTTTGGGTTGCACAATAAGTGGGAGAAGAAACCCACCATTTTTTGGTTTTGTTGAGTTCGTTTTGGCCACGTTAGGGCCATAAATGAGTCTGGAAACCGAATTGCACAAAATTAGCTATTTTACCCAATTTCCATTCCCATTTTTGGGATCTGTGATGTTTTCCTTCAATCCCAGAACTACAATTGCTGTGTGTACATCTTTGTTTGGTATTTGAACTAGTTTGGGAGTGGAAATGGGGTGTAAACTAACTTGATAAAACTAGTGTGAGAAGCAACCTCATAGACAAATCTAGTGGGTTGGTTTTCTTATTTGCACACACTAAATATCACTGGAAGGGAAGGCATAGCTTGAGGTATTGTGTAGCAGTGAAGGGGATGCTCCTTGTGTTGGGTGCATAGATGTTTTGGAATCTAGGCTAGATTTGGTGCAGGTATCCATAGCTCTATGGTTGAGCT
The DNA here is from genome assembly GCA_001517045.1 of Pseudotsuga menziesii. Lineage (NCBI taxonomy): Eukaryota > Viridiplantae > Streptophyta > Pinopsida > Pinales > Pinaceae > Pseudotsuga > Pseudotsuga menziesii. Next base: position 41,519 of record LPNX010924791.1, read on the forward strand.
CACTAGCTTAACAGTCAGTCTTTCTAGATCATTTGCAGCCTGACAAATCCAACTGTGTTGGCTTGGATGAGTTCTTTTTATATCCTTGGCTATGTGTGATTCTGATAGTGTTCCCTTATTCCTTGTGGGAATCATGCCCAGCTCGAGGGTGGCAGTGCTGCTGAGAGACTGATGAGCACACTAGCTAATGGTTGAGTGGAATGTTGCAATGATGTAGCTGGTTGTGGGACAAGTTTCTTCTAAGATAAGTGTCTCTTGTCTATTTTATCTCTGCAACTGTATGTGCTTATTGATTAATATGAACATGTTCAATGTTGTGAATGAATGTATTTTGCTTCCGCTATATATTAATGATTTATGTGTCTATGTATGTTTAAGTTCAATGCATTTTTATCATGTGTATGTTCATGGGATTTAAATTTCCTATATTAGTAGTGCCATGGTCACGTTCCCTCTCAGGTCAATGGGAGGGGACGTGACAGGTTGTGATTCTATGCCCTAGGTAGGGATTCAACATGTGCCCCTTAAATCCTGTAGGAGGCGGGATTCAACGTGCCATAGAATGACGGTTGTGGCTTGGATCGACGAACCGTCAACTTTGATGGATTCGGGACATCATGATAGTGCTAGGGGTGGCCTTCTAGTCTAGGTCCATGGACAAGCGATCCTATTTTAGGTCAATTTTAGAAACTAGGGTTTTGCTCAGTAAGTGAATGTGAAATTTTTGCACATAGGGGTCAGCTTTGCATATTCCTTGACCATCAATGTGTGGCTAGCATTCCCACATGGAAACTTCCTAAACATGTTTTCATGACCCACCGAAACCCTATTTTGATGCACGATTTCCATTCTATGCTCCAGGTAGGGATTCAACAAGTGTCCCTAAAAGCTCGTAGGAGGTGGGATTCAATGTGCCATAGAATGATGGTCGTAGCTTGGATCAAAGAACCTTCGAATACGTTGGATTCAAGACATTGGGATAATTCTAGGGTGTCCCTCTACTTTGGGTCCATGTATAAGGGATCTTGTGTTAGGTAAATTTTGGAAACTAGGTTTTTGTTGAATAAGGGAATGTGAAATTTTTGCACATAGGGGTCATCTTTGCATATTCTTGGACTATGAATGTGTGGCTAGCATTCCCACATGGAACCTACCTAAAAATTCTTTCATGACCCATTGAAACCCCATTTTGATGCACGGTTTCCATTCTATGCCCCGGGTAGGGATTCAACAGGTGTCCCTGAAAGCCTGTAGGAGGTGGGCTTCAATGTGCCATAGAATGATAGTCGTGTCCCAGATCAAAGAACCAATGAATTCGTTGGATTTAGGACATCAGGATAGTGCTAGGGGTGGCCCTATACTCTAGTTCCATGGACAAGGGATCCAATTTTAGGTCAATTTTGGAAACTAGGGTTTTACTCAGTAAGGGAATTGAAATTTTTGCACATAGGGGTTAGATTTGCATATTCCTCACCCATGAACGTGTGGATAGTGTTCCCCCATGGAACCCACCTAAAAATTCTTGCACGACCCACCGGAACCCCATTTTGATGCATGGTTTCCATTCTATGTCCTGGGTAGGGATTCAACGGCTGTCCCTGAAAGCCTGTAGGAGGTGGGCTTAACCATGTCATAGAATGATGGACATGGCTCAGATTGACGAAACATCGACTCTGTTGGATTCAGGACATCGGGATAGTGCAAGGAAAATGAGTATGTTGTTCATATAGAATGTTATTAAATAAATAACTAATTGTTTGTTAAACTTAATGAATTGAAGGGTATGGATGATATGACCTACTCACGGTCTCTGATAATAGTGAAATTCAATGATTTATCCTCGCTTGGACATTGGTAGATAAGCCAAATTTTCCAAAGGATATTATTTGGTTATATGTTTAAATGATTGATTGCGTAGTTGGAGATTGGTAGATAAGCCAATAGGATCCACATGTTGTTATTGAAATTTTGTATGAAGTACAATGGGTTAAGTGTGTAATTCATTCTAGCTTAATAGTATTTCATGATTAAAATATTAATGGAAATGTTTACAGATTGAATGTTTGGGTATGGATGCCTTCTATAGGGTAGTATAGATTAAAGGAGTTGGATCCTTTGTTTTATCTCGTGAATACCATGTTTCTATAGAATATTGTTGAGTCATTGAAAGGAATTTCTTCCTACTGTTTTCCAAGTTCGTAGATTTTGCATAGCCTTAATTGCTTTTAAATGTTTCATAATAAAATTCTTATTTGTACTTTTTTTTATGAGCTTGGATGGATTAAGTTTTGAGAATGTAACCTTGTATGAAATTCCATATGATTTTCTAAGCTAAGAAGTTCAAGTTTTGAAATTTATTGGACTCATGATTTGTTAAGGAACCCTTAAGTATTTTTTTCAAGGGTCTATTGGAAGCTTGCAGATGGCATGTTATTCCCGTGGCTGTGTTATCCTTAGTTTTTTTTCCCAAAATGCAGGTTTGGTTATGTGTCTTTAAGTGTAATAAGTTGGACAAGTTCATAAACCGTGTTCCTTGACATGTAATAACATTGCATGCTCTACATAGATGTTTTCTTCACGTTTCCTCGAAGTTTGAAGCAATAGTTAACCTACTCGGTGGAATCAAGATCACATGGAAGAGTTTGTGGACATTTTCTAATGTCCCAAATTAGACTTCCAAGTCAGAGGGTGTGAATTATCTTTATTTATGTTGATAGTTGAAGCTCTGATGCTGCGGTGGTGATGCCGACGATGGAATCAAATTTTTCTTGTGAAGATGTGGCTTCAATCCATCTTCTGAATTTTGACTTCCCGACGTTGGAATTGGTTAATTGAAAGGTTCATTGTTTCTTTTGTTCATTCAATGCCAATTTCCAACTTCCAACCTCTGATGTCAGAAAGGTCATAAAAGCACAGTAAAGTCTAGAAGGAAGGGATTATACCATTTGGACTATTTGTAATGTTTAACTTAATAGTAGTTCAACTTTTTTTTTTAGTTGATAAATTTCCTATTTAACCTATAATTATTTATGCTTCCATAGAAGTGAGTTGTTTGGAGCTCACTATTTTTTTTGTTTTAAATTCATTCAAGTTATTTTCTTGTAAATTTAGAGCCTTGGTTAGTGCTCTACATGTCGTTTTAGTTATAAATGTTTATCTATGTAGTTGTGTAGCATTTGGGTGTGTTACACCTTGGTATATTATCATGTTAATTGTATTTTCTACCCTTCTTTAAAAGGGGAGTGTTTTATCTAAGTATTTGTTAACGTGTAGGTGTGTTACATAAGTAAACCTGGAATCTATGTCTTCTAATGAGAAAACTTATTTCTTTGTAAAATGGGTTTGAATGATATATTTGAAATATGGGGATTCAAAAAAAAATTAGGATAAGAATTATAGTCCTTTAGAACAATCTTGTTATCTTTTTTTTTTTTACGAGTTAGAATTTTCCTCCAAAATTTCATAGGATCCATCTTGGAGAGGTGTAAAATATTGTTTGACCTTTTACTTAGATACTTCTTTTTTCCCTTTTAATTATGGTTTTCTATTGATGTACGTTGTCCACTTTGAGTGATTATGTAGTATTTTGATTAATTTATTTTCTCACATCTTTACACTCTTGTTCATACCAAGGGTTGTTTCTACTATCTCTCTTGTTACCGAATACTTCAATAGAGAACTTGTTAATGTATGACGAGAGTGTTGTAATAAAATAATGGTAGATATTTTCTAAAAATGATTTTTTAAGATATGAAGAAATATGCTAGCTTTATTTTTATCGAAGATCAGGTGCTTTTGGCCATGATAGTTTTCCTTCTTGTGATCTCTATTCATGAAAAGATTGAGAGATATAATTAAACGGATATTATCAGAGGTAGGCTCATGGTCGTTGAAGATGTAAAAATATATGATTTTGTTGTATAAAGTGATATCATATATAACATAATTTTTACTACACTACCACCAAGCCCATGGATACAAGTCATCCGACTAGAATTTTTCCATTTTATTAGACCATTGCAAATTATAAGATCTTGAGCTCTACAAAGCTTGACCAAATTAGAACCAAAGAAATGTTCACCTACATATTCAAAACTTCTTTTAGTTAGCCAAAGAGGATCATGGTTGGAATAATTGGTTAAAAGAATATCTTGTTTATATGAAATTCTAGCATTGAATTCACCCATCAAAAGGATATTGTATTTGTTCCTTCGAGTAGAAATATCATGCTCCAAACCATTACAAGGACAATTTTTATCTAACTTACTTTTCTTATACAAGTTAGAATTAATAGGGACAAAATAACAAATGGCTATGTAGGTATTTTTATCATTAATATATGTAATCTCTATTTAAATATATTGGTTGTAAGGATATTTATTATAGATCAAAACATGAAGGGAGATGTTATTCTTCATGGAATAGACTATACTTCCAATGCCTCTACAAAAAGAATGTGTATTCCATATCGATCCTAGTCCCATATCTCTCTATATTAGGGAGCTTAAGATCCCTCATCTTCCCAAGTTTCAACCAGTAATATAAAATCAATTTCACTCAAGCTCCAACTTAATTTGGATCCTTTTCTCCATGTAATTCCCTGACAATTCCATGAGAGGATAATAGCTTTTCTATTTCTAATTAATGTCCATTTTCCCTTCTTTCTATATTATTTAACTTCTTAGACCTCCTTTTCTAACTCATCTTGTTCTTCGTGAATGAGGTCTTCATTTATAAATATCCCCAATCCTTCTAAACTTGAGGTATTACAGAGTATGTCATATTTATGTTTGGTAGAGATAACCTTAACTCGTATTAACTTTTCTTTAAACTCAATTAATTTCCCCAACCTTGTAGCTTCTGTGAAACCAATTGTGTCAATTTGTAACCTATTATGAAGTAATGTCTTGATAGTGGCTAGCATATCCTCATCTACTCTTCCTTTAAACCAAAGATTACAAGGTTCAAGGATTTTTTATTGTGCTCACGGTGAAGCTACAAGCTTATTCATTTTCTCTTTAATGATTTTGATATCTAATTTATCTTCTATACTATTTATGTCATGACCATGGGTTCAAGGGCACTTCAGACTGCCTCCTTCCCACTCACAAAGGATCCTAGCACTCCTTCCCAAGTAGCTGTCTTGGGCACCCATTGAAGTTAGCACGCACAAAAATGTTGGTGGGATGAAGGTGTCACATGGTGGTCCCTTGCCGAGATGGCGGACACGCTAAGTGCGCTAATGAGAGGTGTGCTCCCAACCAAAGTGCCCACACCAAGAGATAGACTAAGGCTTGGGAGATGGTGTGCCTAGGTGAATATGCACTAGAGAGGAGTGTCAGCCTGCACCCTTGAAGAGTGCTCAACACACTATTGGGAGAGTGCTAAGGAGCTATCACTCCTATGATGCAGACAGGGGAAGAGCGCGCACTTGGAAGTGGCTTTTCGAAAGTGTGTCTGAGCATGACCACGACACAGAACAGCAATTGGACCCGACGGAAGGGTGTTGGATCTTGAGAAGGTGGCACGTTTGGTTAGAGCACCCACCTTAGTTGACGACATAAGAAATGAAGTGGAACTAGCGGTGGAGTAAAGTGCAAGTCAAGGACCGCGCACCTTGGACATGCAAAGGATGCTCCCATATAAAATTACTATCCTAGAGTGCTAAGGAAGGAGCCAATATCATTCAAAAAGTGATCAAGGAAGTAAAATGTAGAGTCTATAGCAGACCAAGTCATAGCATGTAGGGAAGTGGAGAGGTATTTTAGCAGAGACGCACTTTTTTCTGTTTTCTAGTGACTTCGCGGTTAGGCGCGCTAGTTGCAGCATACGATAGCGTTGACACTTAGTTGGATTTGTTTGTTTTAAATTATTTATATTTTGTGTGTATTATCCAGTTGGGATCACATGAGAGTATTAGCCTATTTAAGGGAGATACCACAGTTTTAATATAAACTCTTCCAAGGGCTCTATAGTGTGCCAACCCCAACCATATTTTTGTGTTGTCTTTTTGGTTAAGTGTTGACAGGATTTAACTAAGTAAACAAGATAACTGGAAATAATTCTAAGTATAAATCTTATGTAATAGAGAGGCATAGTATGTCGGTTGGCACTTGAGTGGCCAAGCCTTAAATTTGTCTCCCAGGTAGTGTCGCACACCCTGTTCAGTCGTAGAAGTGACGTGCGCTGAAGTGGGGTTGTGACAGGTGGTATCAGAGCTTAGCTCTACGGAAGCATTGAGAAAAAGTGTTTCCAAATGAAAGGTGGTTTCCGAGGAAGGATAAGGTAGCCAAGGAGAAGCCTCATTTTAGAGGTTGCTTCGGGGAGCACCTTGCAGCAATAGTGCGCTAAGTAAGAAAGGCATCTGTAGCACGCCTGAAAGTAGTGCTTCGTAGGAAGGAACGCGCTAGTTAGAAGTGTGCTCCATAGAGAAGGAATTCCTGCAACAAAGCACACCGTAGTGAAAGAAGGCCTTAGAAAGTAGATGCACTACAGTAAATGAAGGCGTCCACCGAGACGCGCGCTCCACAGGAAGGCAATGTGCTCTGTATAGCCATATGCTTAGCTGACTGTGACAACCCACTAGTTGGAGGTGCACTCGACAAACGAAGTTAGTTGGACAATCCGTCAGTGAGGGTGTGCTTCGCTAGATGGAGGTGCACGTTGGTTGGACACACGCCACATCAAACGGATTTGCGTGCTAGGAAGTCTTTTCTCTGTAGAAGATGCGCTTGGGAGAAGCACTCTTCAACCAAAGATAGTTTGTACTTGGAGAAGGTGTCTTCAGTAGAAGCGCACACCTGCAGCCAGGCAAGAGTTTGCTAAGAGGGCCTAGAGTTCCAAGTGATCTAAGAGTGTCCAGAGCGCTAAGTATGCTAAGTGCACCAAAGGTGATAAGTGCGCTAGAGTGTACCTGTAGTAGAACAAAGGTGCGCTTGGAGGGTTTTTCAGATGCCAAGGAAAGTGCAACAATTTTTGAAGAATTTTGTTGGAAGTTCTCCACACTCACAGAAGGGAAACTTTGTTTCTTGTGAGAGAGTCGTTGAAAGCGCTAAGTACAGAAGTGAGTTGTTTAGAAGGATTGTGAACTGAGGATTGGGTACCATTGAAGTGCTCCTCGTAAAATTGAAGCTCCGTTGGACAACTGAGTTGCATATCTTTGTGACGGATGGGTCTGCGACAAAGGAGTCAAAATTGATAGAGAAACTAGAAAGCGCGACAAAGAAGTGTTGGGAAGAGTTTAAGGAAGGAATGAAGAGTGCGTTTTGAGACTTGGTTTCACATCCAAAACTAGAGATTCTTCAATTTCTGACACCCGCTGACCATGTGAAGGTAGGGAAGAACGCTCGAAAAAGAGCTCGTCGGAAGCAACTGAAAGCACCAGAGAAGAATCCTATTTCCTGCTACGTTTGTGAGAAGGACTATTATGCAAGGGATTTCCCTAAGAAAGGATCCCACGGTCAATAAAATGCACCAACAATTTTAACAAAATTGAGGATGTTGGAGGCACCTCAACCATCAGCAAAAATCACTGAAGATATGCGAGTGGTGCAAGATTGCATTGGAGAAGTGAAGGGAATTCAAGAAGACAACCCACAAAGCCTGAGTTTTATGGAAGCAACAGTAACTGGCCTTAGAGTTTCTGCACTTATTTACATAGGCACTACTCACATTTTGGTGAGCAGAAAAATAGCATCATTACTTCATAGTTCGTTGCAAGTCAGCTCAGAACGATTCAAAGAGGTGAATTCAGAGATTAAGTCAGTGACAAGAAGAGTAGATGCAGCTCCTCTCACAGTTGGACAATGGTAAGGAAGAGTTTACTTGAAGGTGGTTCCATTGGACGATCACTCGATAATCCTTGCATAGGATTTCCTTCGGTTGTCTAAAGCTGTGCTGGTTCTACACGCAGTTCACTTGGTATTCTTGGTAGAATGCAAAGCATGGAGTTTTCCTTTGACAATGAAGAGGAAGTTGGGACATTGGGAAAGGATTTATTCGGTTTATATTTTCAAAGAACCTAGTAAGTCCATAAACTTGACTCAAAATGACATATGAGAGTAGCACACTTTAGTAGAATAAGATGAGAGAATCACCATTGAGGAATTTGTACGTTTTACAGAAAGAACATTGCATTCATTAGAGAAACAACTAGAGGCAGTCTGACGGGAGGTTGTCTCTTTGTGCATTTGAGAAGATGAAGTATAGGTCAAGATAAGGATTTATGAGTAGGGGAAGCATGTAGAGGTATTAAACCTTAGAAATGAAGAACAACAGATTTCAAAGAATACCACTAATTGTGACAGAAACACCAGCAAAGAATTTCCATTACGTGATGCAGTGAACATAGTGGAATTTTGTGTTTGTGTGATGGACATTCCAGAATCATAGCTAACTCAAGAAAAGTTGGCTTAAATGGGTTTTCATCCTAGTGAAACACAGGCATTCCTTTCGCTCTTGAAAAGAAAGCACTTGCAAGACGAAGGGGAGGTTAATGAAGGCATTATTGTTAGCGAACCGCAGACGTAAGTGACATCAGAAACAACAACGACTTTATGTAGCTTGGGGATTTGTAGGGAGACCAAAAACCCATTCAAAGGGTTAATTAAGAATGCAAAGAAGTAATATAAGAAGAAGTTGCAATGACAAAATACCAATGAAGAGTATTTGGCAGACTCACCAAACAGTTGAGAGGAGGCAGCAGAGGTGGGCACTTTGACATATGATGGTGCATATTCTGAGGTAAACTTGGCTCGTTTGAAAGAGCTTGGTTACAGTGACGCTGTAGTCGAGGTGGCGCTTAGGTACCTATGTGAAGAGGACATAGGTGGTGATGACCTATGGCATCACCCATCTCTTCTCACTTGATCTAGCGACCCTTAGGCTCGCTGCTGTCGACTACAATGACGAGGCCTTATGCACCTTGCAGAGGTGACCTAGAAGACAAAGATCACTAAACAAATGCCAAGGATGGGAGTCTTGCATGAAAAATGAAGTTTGCTAGAGGACATTGAAAAGAGCCAAGGAAAGATGGTTTTGAAATGAGGATGTACATCTTGTGAAGAGATATTGTGGTTGGACTAGCTACCAAATCGGTCAAATCACAAGGTGCACAATGGACAGAAGCATGAAGAAATGCAGGGAGTACTAGTTGCGGAGTAAGTGGTTAGAATCCATATATGTGGACTAGTTTCTAAGGAATCTCACATTACTTGAACGACAGTGAGATGGATGGTTGCGACAAGTTGTGACGATAGTTACAACAAGTTTCCAGGACATGGCACTTGGAGACACCTTGTCGAGGTTGGCAAGCATTTTGAGTGGGGGAGGATGTCACAACCATGAGGCCAAGTGCACTTTAGACCACCTCCTTCCCACTCACAAAGGAGCCTAGCACTCCTTCCCAAGTAGCTAGCTTGGGCACCCGTTGAAGTTAGCACGCGTAAATATGTTGATGGGATGAAGGTGTCACATGGTGGTGCCTTGCCGAGACGATGGATGCACCAAGTGCACTAATTAGGGGTGCTCTTACCAATAGGGGTGTACTCCTAATCAAAGCACCCACACAAAGTGACAGAACACAGCTTGGTAGATGGTGTGCCTAGGTGAAGATGCACTAGCAAGGAGTGCCGCTGTGCACTCTTGAGGAGCGCTCAAATCAGTTTTGGGAGAGCACTAAGGCGTTAGCACTCATGTGATACAGATGGGGGAAGTGTGCATGCTTGCATTCTTAGAAGTGTATTTTCGGAAGTTATCTTGAGCACGCTCACTCAACCCAAGGTGAAGACGCGATGCCTAAGAGACGCCCACGACATGGAACGCCAAGTGGACCTAACGGAAGGGTGTTGGAACATGAGAACGTAGCATGTTTAGTTGGAACACTCACCTTATCCAATGACATAAGAAATGTAGTGGACCTAGTGATGGAGTAAAGCGCAAGTCAAAGAGTGCACGCCTTGGACATGCCAAGCATGCTCCCATATAAAGAAACTCTATTAGAGTGCTAAGGAAGGAGATAAGATCATTTGGCAAGTGATACAGGAAGTAAAACACAAAGTCTACATCAGACCAAGTCACAACATGAAGGGAAGTGGCAAGGAATTTTTGTAGATACACACTTCTTTAGTTTTTTGGTGACTTCATTGTTAGTTGCGCTAGCTGCGATAGAAGCTAGCACTGACACCTAATTGGATTTGTTCATTTTATCTTCTTTGGATTTTGTGTGTATTAGTTGGTTGGGCACACATGGGAGTATTAGCCGAGTTAAGGGCGCTCCTGCAGTTTTAATATAAATGCTTCCAAGGGCTCTGCGGTGTGGAAACCCCAACCATATTTCTGTGTTGTATTTTTGGTTAAGTGTTGACATGATTTAACTAAGTAAACAAGATAACTAGAAATAATTCTAAGTATAAAGCTTCCACAATAGAGAGGTGTAGTTTTCCAGTTGGAACTTGAGTGGCCAAGCCTTCAAGTTGTCTCTCGGGCATTTCTGCACACCCTGTTCATTCGTAGAAGTGATGTGCGTTGAAGTTGGGCTATGACAATTTAGGTTTAGATTGTGATTTAGTTTTTCATCTAGCTCTTTAATCCTATATTTAAACTTAAGATTTTATAAAGTATCTGTGGCTTCTTGCTCAGGTTTCTTTTGTGTTTCCATTGCTCTTAGTCTCATCTCCATTGTCTCCACCTTGTGCTTCAACTTTGTTATCTTATCTTCTATTTGTTTTTGGATCTCTTCTTGAAAAGATGCATGTAACGTCCCTGAAAATTGAAAATAATTATTATAGGCTAGTGAAAACTACCCCAAAGGGGATCATTATTACTCATGCGGAATTACATGCGTTACTTATACTTTCGATCTCTTCAGAAATTGCCCATGCTGTCTTGTTAATCTCTTATCCATTCAATAAAATATTTTCACGTTTATGTTGAAATTTTAAATTCAATTTAAAATTAAATCTTTAAGATTTTTCTTAGATTTAGGTATTCTCGTTCATTTTTGTATTTAATTTGAACTTGGTGCATTTAACACTATTATAGAATATTTTGTTCTTCTATTTCTCAAACTTAAATCTAATTTGAATCATGATAATGATGTATTATATGCATAGAATGACTTTGTACATAAATTTATTGGTCGTTGTCTAAAAGCTAGTTTAGTTGGCAAGTGGGTTCAAGAAAACTAGGTCTCAAAGTTGAAAGAAAGGTACCAAGTTTTTGCCATTGGAAAAGGTTTCTTCGTATTCTTGTTTGAGTTCAAATAGGATGGATATATTATCTTCAGATCTATTTTTTATTTCCTGGATTCTAGATGAATGTTTCTTTCAAAGTGGTATTTTGATTACTCTATATTCCATTGAATTTTTGGGACAAGATCTTGTTGTGCAGGAAATAGGAGACAACTTGAGGAAATTTATCAAAGTAGTAGAACCATAAAATGGCCTCTTCTCTTATGCCCACATTTGCATGGATGTAGACTTGGAAAAAGGGTTCCTAAAATCTATTCAACTCTAAATAGATGATTGATATCATAACCATCATTTAGATTATGAACACCCTTAGAAGCCTCACACAAAGATGACCAAGCTCCTTTCCAAAAGAATAAGAAAAGCGTACCCCCTCCAATGAAAATTTTAGCTGAAAAATTTAGCCCAAGGGTTATTTTTCCATTTTTTATTTCCAAATGAAGATTTTCCAATTTGCATTTTTTGAAGCCTTATTTCGCCCAATTTAGATTGGGTAAAAAAATTTCCCTCTAAAAATCACCAATTTATTATATAAACTATATAAGATCCTTAGAATTTGAAATATTGGAAAAAAATATCGTCAAATATTTTAGAGTTGAAATTTTAAGAACTGTTAAGATTCTCCAAAGTTTAAACACTTTGAAATATGTATGAATCCTTTAAAATTTTCCCTAACCCCCTCCCTCTCATCCTGATAAAAATTTTGTCCACTCTAATTGGTATGAAATTTTTGGGAATGTGGATTAGTAGATGAAGAAGATTCTATCAAGAAATAGGAGAAAGTTTTACTCATTCCCCTACATGATAAAATGTCACCTAGAAATAAAATACCAAAGACCTCAAGAATGAGGACATTAGAAATGAGAAGGCCAAACCGAATGCCTCAATGATGAACCAACTCAAAAATCATACATTTACCAAGAAAATCATCTAAAAGAAGTAATAGTTGTTCCAAAATATAAAATTCCCTCTAAAGGGGATACAACTCAAGCTCAAGAAAATCCTTCGCATCGACTTCACTGATCTTATTCTTCATAACCTCCATACTATGTTGAATATTTGAAGAAAATCCCTCACTCTTCCCCTTCCCTCACAAGGGGAAAGAAATTTAATTAGGAAATATGAGAAAAAAAATACATAAACTAATCTTTCTTTCAAATATCAAAGTTCTTTTGATTCACTTCTAATTAAGGGAGGAGGGAGGAGTCATATTTCAATCTAGTGGAAAATAATTTATTATTTTTATACAATCAATTTGTAAATTTACCCTTATATACAATAAATTAGAAAAGGGTGTAGATGTACAAGAAAGAATTGGAAATTAGTCTTTCTATATTTTACTAAAAGAAACAATCATTTCAAATCTTTTTTTTAAGTTTCCTCAATTTTTATTTTTCACCAACGAAAAAATTTATTTCTTGATATTCATTGAGAATCAATGAAAACAATAATATCGTACAATCAAATCCTCCAGTAACTTAGATCAATTGATCCATCAGATATTGGTCCAAAATCAAAATTATAAGCATCAACATTGAAACCTGTACTATCCAATAAATACATGGACTAGTATGCTTAACAATAATGTAGTGCCACAACACAAAACAAAATAGTAGCATTATACAGTCTTCCAATATGTCGATCTTCTATCATCCGAAGGAAAATGACTAAATGTACTATTTTAAGTACATATAAATAGAACCCTTAGACAATACTACATTGTCCTTGAGTTCCTTAAAATGTAATAGGCCTTCAACTAAACCATTGGATTTTTTGGATAAACCATGTACAACTAAGTTTAACTCACAAAAGATATCTAAATAAGTTACTGCATTCAAATTTGATTGAACTTTGAAGTAATTTTATTCTTTGACACGTGCTCTAGTGTGATCACTTGGAAATAGGAAATCCCAGCAACCCAATCCACAATTACTTTAGAATCTCCCAGTACCTAGAGAGATACAATGTTGATATTAGAAGCAAACTTTAATAAACCCCATAATGCCAGAAGTTTTTCTCTAGTATTTGGACCAGCCCCGCTTCCCATCCATAGATGAAAACAATGACCATTGTATAACTTAATAAGTTACCATGCCACCACCACACAGTCCCAATTGGGTTTCCCCATCAAAATAACCAACAATTGTCTCCACTGATAAGAAAGGCTCAGTAATAGTTTTGTGTGGTTTTTGTTGCACCTCCTTATAAAATTCTTTGAGATATCCCAAAATGTTTGTGCTAACAATAGAGAAATTTTGTGCCTTATTATAAAAAAATAGAAGCATTCTTGGATCTCCAAATCCTCCAACATAAAAATACTGGAACTTATTTTAAATGTCCAACATTTTTACACCAGTATTTTAGAATTTGATCCAAAGAAGGATATTCTCAATTCTCATAAATGTATAATGTAGTTTGTATGTCCTTTAAAACATTATTTGCATAAGTACAAGGTATAAATTTAAATGATTGACAAATTTTCTATTGATTGAACACAAAATATAGAAATTTGGACCAATTCTACCCCTTTTTAATATATCATCCCATTTCATGATCATATTCTCCAGGAAAAGCTACACAAAACATTTAAATTTCAATGTTCAATATATTCCACTTTCAAAGTTATTTACACCACAAGTTCCACACAAATTTTGATGATATAGATAAAATGGCTTCATAAGAAGATTTAGCAGTGAACTTTCAATTAGATTCATTCCATGACAAGACTAAATCATAATCTAATTCTAACAATCTGACACCAACATGATTTACTCGTGCAATATAAGTATTCCATTCTAAATCAAAATCTCCCTCATGTCTTAGGTCCTCTACTAACAACCAATAAGAGGAAGAAGAAACCATGTCCAATTAGGCCTCTTTACATGAGATGAGAATCTATATCCTTTCACTGAGAGGATAGAAATAAGATGAAAAGAGAGCTTATAGAAATAATCACCCTCAATAAAGGGGTCAATCCCTAGAAAAACTTGCTTACCATTCCCAATTATCCAAGATGACCACTTACCCAACCAAGGTTTAAAGGTTGCAACGGGGGTGTGTATCTCTTTCTTGTTGTTTGTAGATGATGTGATCATAATAGGAGAGGATTCGGCCGAGGATTGGAAGAACATGCATTGCATTATCGCATTGTTTTGTAATGCCTCTGAGCTTGAGGTAAACTGTATAAATTCTTTTATCTTGCACTTATGCAAAGTTCAGTCAATCATTGAATCTATGCGTGCACTTTTTCCTTTTAATGCTGGTTATATTGATGAAGGATTAAGTTATTTGGGTTTCCACCTTAAACCAAGAAGATATGGACCTAAAGATTGGGTTTGGTTTGAAAAAGCTATAAAACAAAAGATCGCAGTTTGGTATGCTCACTATCTATCTTTGGGGGGTATATTTTTGCTTGCTTCCTCAGTTCTCCAAGGAATCCCAGTTATTTCTTTTTCCAAGTTGGGTTACATTGGATATTCATTATTTTTTTTCAAATCATTGCTTATCTTAAATATATGGGATTAATCTTCCTTTTCCCTTTGCTTCTCAACAACCATGTTTTCGTATACCAAGCATACTCTAAAATTGGGTAAGGAAATGCAAAAGATGATCAGAGTGGATATATTGTAGAATGGGACAACGAAAGGAGAAACATTCTTTTTTGAAGTTGGGTTGTATTGGATATTATCTCACAAATATTGGCGCTCTTGCTTTTAGGATGCAAGTTATTGTCTTGTTGTTATTCTTTCAAGATCATAGAGTCCCTTGTTGTGACCCATAGTTCAAAATAACATGGGTGTGTGTTCTTTTGTGGGAGGACTAATTGCAATGACAAGTGCAGTCACAACACTTCTTTCACCATTGCACAAAGATCAGGGAGACTATTATTGTTGTTAAACGTACAACATCTGTTAAGTTTTCTTATTCCTTAGATGATATTCTAAAACAATTTAAGATGGTAGGATCACTAAAAGAACAAAAAGTACAATCACACAAGAGAACAAAATATTTATCCTCGGAAACTATCGTGGGGGAGAAATCCGAGAAAAACTTCTTCATTATAGAACTCAACCAAAATAATGTAAAACCCAAGACAACTACTTCTCTCTTCTTTCTGGCACACTTCTTCTTCTCTCTCTTACAAACTTACTTACATGGATGGCACTGATTATGAAGCACTAAAGACATTCAGTTAAACTCCTAACTAATGGTTAAGAAGTTAGTTAATCAGTTCACATTCAATTAAAGGAGTTAACACTTGGTGAATTAATGGAGGGTGCATATCTTTGAATTAATTGTTTAGTTCTTGTCGCATATTTTTCCTTAGGTTGAATCATACACTTGTAAAAGGGGCATCTTATAGTTGGTGATTGTATGTCAGCTAGTCATGTGCAAATCCCCTTAAAATATAGGAGCTCGATCAGTCAAAATAGTGTAGTTTTAACATGTGCATGCTAATGTGATAAAATTAGAGAAAGATATTGATTAAGGCTAGGTAATATTGGCACTTACACAACAGTTAGGGAGAACATGCATGGAGAAAAGATGATGTTTGTTATAGTCAACATGCAAGCCGCCTTTACATGCCATGATTACAATCATTTACGTGCCACTATGATAAATCAAGATACAAAAGTACTATCACATGAATCATGATCATTGACATTGAAATTGATATATCTGATGTTATGTCGTACATTTTTCGAACATATATCCTAGCTATAAACCTATTGAAATTCCTAGCATGGTTCCTTTTAAAATTTATGGCATTATTCTAGGTGCTATACCTGGATCTATACCTGAATGCTGGATGTTTTCTAGGCCCAATTCCTGTCTCTATACTTGGTGCTATGTTGGATGTTTTTTGTGTCGGAATTCATGGCATAATTCCTGTCGCTAACCCTGGATTAATATATGGTTCTATGTTATTCAAGACATTTTTTTGGAGGCTATTCTTGGCATTATATGGGATGTTTTTTTCTATGCTAATTGGGATGTTAGCTTGTATGCTAATTGGGATGATAATTGTGATGCTAATTGGGATGCTAATTGGGACATTAATTGGGATGCTAATTAGCGTCCAAAATACGTCAACTTTTAAAAATGGAAGCTAATTGGGACGATAATTGGGACGCTAATTGGGACGTTATTTGGGATGCTAATTGGGATGTTAATTGGGACGTTATTTGGGACGCTAATTGGGACGCTAATTGGGACGTTAATTGGGACGTTATTTTGGACGCTAATTGGGATACTAATTGAGATGCTAATTAACGTCCAAAATAGCGCCAACTTTTAAAAATGGACGCAAATAATGCCATTAAAAGTGCCATCCCGTGGAAAAGCGTCCACTTTTTCCAAAAAATGATAAAAAATACACTAAAAGTGATAGTGGACGCTAAAAAGGAAGCTAAAAGAGACGCTAATCACAAGGTTTTGTTGTAGTGATGGTAATGGTGATGATGATGGTGATGATGATGATGATGATGATGATGATGGAAATGATGATGATCACCATCATCTCCATCATCTTCATCAAAATCATCATCATGTTGATCATCATCGTCTTCATCATCATGATAATCATCATCATCATCATCATCATAACCATCATCACCATCATCTTCATCATGTTAATCATTATCATCTTCATCGTCATGATCCTCATCATCATCATCATATTTTTCATCATCATCATCATCATCATCATCATCGTCATCATCATCATCATCATCTTCATCATCATGACCCTCATCATCATCATCATCATCATTGCCATTATCATCATCATCATCACCACTACCATCATCATCGTCATCTTCATCATCATCAACATCATTCAAAGTCTTCATCGCCATTACCATCATCATCATAATCGTCAACATCATTACAATTTAAAATTTAAATTACAATTACATTACAATATAGACATTAGAATTCAATTACAATTTAACATTGCAATTCAATTTCAATTACATTACATTAAAGCACCATGACCCAATTTTCACTGAAACCTCCCATCTAGTATCTTTAAACTTGATTTCAAAGCATATATATATATAATCTAGGAAATTCATAGAGCACTAATACATTATTGTAGTCAAAGTATCAATGTGCTTGTCACATTCGAGCACCATGACCCAATTTTCACAAAAACCTCTAGTGGTCACGTTGCAAGAAAAACCCTATATAAACAAGGAAAAATAAATTCCACAAAAATGTCCAATAAAAACATTTTTCCTAAGTTTATCCATTTAATAAGGTAAGATGGTTGTATATTTTAACATTCTTGATATTCAAATGTTACAATGATTCTGTAATACTTTATCCTATATGCTAATAATTATCCACCGTCTAATATATTTATTCTTGATATTAGAATATCTAAAATAATTACTTATAAAATTATTAAAAAATATTTCACAAAATAAATATTTAATATAAAAAGTTAACAAATAATACTTTGATTAACTTTTTTATGTTTATTTTCACAAAATTGGTCATTGTTATTATATTTACTTTTAAATTGAGAATTATCATATTATTCATACAATCTATCTTAAATTTTAACTTTCTCATAACTTTTGACTTTGCCATAAAGTCACTTTTATCTTAATAATAAAAAATGTCGAAAAATAAAATCTAAATTCAATGTCATACTAGAAACAAGGAAGATAAGCCACTTAGTGGCCAGTACGTCTATAAGTGCATGCATTTTTTAATTGTCTTATTGATGAAGTCTCATGATTGGATTTTTGTTCATGGAGAAGATCAATGCTACATCTAATTATCATGATGATGAGGACGATGGTGATCAACATGATGAAGATGATGGTCATGATGGTAATGATGATGATGATGATGATGATGATGATGATGAAGATGAAGATGATGATGATGATGATGATGATGATGAAGATGATTATGATGATGAAGATAATTATGATCAACATGATGACGATGGTGATGTGGATGGTGATGATGAACGTAATGGTGATGAAGACAATGATGTTGAACATCATGATAATGGTGATGATGAAGATGATGATGATGGTGATGATCATGATGATGAATAAGATGACAATCAACATGACGATGACGATGATGATGATGATGATGAGGGTGATGGTGATGAAGACAATGATGATGAAGACAATGACGACGATGATGATGATGATGAGGGTCATGATGATGAAGATGATAATGATGAACATGATGATGATGATCATGATGATGTTAATCGTGATGATGATTATCATGAGGATGAAGACGATGATGATCAAAATGATGAAGATGATGGTGATGATGATGATGAAAATAATGATGATGAAGACGATGATGTTGAACATAATCGTAATGACGATGATGATGAAGATGATCATGATGGTGATGAACATGATGATGAATACGATGACAATCAACATGATTATGATGATGATGACGATGATGATGATGATGAGGGTCATGATGATGAAGACGACGACGACGACGATGATGATGATGATGATGATGATGATGATGAAGATGATGATGAAGACAATGATATTGAACATCATGATAATGATTATGATGATGAAGATGATCACGATGATGATTATCATGATGACGAATACAATGATGATCAACATGAAGATGACGACGACGACGATGATGATGATGATGATGATGATGATGATGTTGATTATGATGATGATGATTATCATCATCATCATCATGAAGATGATGATGATCAACATCATGGTGATGAAGATAATTATGTTGAACATCATGATAATGATGATGATGATAATGATTACCATGATGACAAAGACAATAATGATCAACATGATGACGAGGGTGATGATGGTGATGATGATGATGAACATAATGATGATGAATATGATGATGTTGAACATCATGATAATGACTATGATGATGAAGATGATCATGATGGTGATGATTGTGATGATGATGATGGTGATGGTGATGATGAAGATGGTGAAGGTCATGAAGATGGTGATGGTGATGGTGATGACGACGACGACGATGATGATAATCAGGATGGTGATGGTGATGATGATAAATATGATGATTATGATGATTACGATGATGATGATGATGACTATGATGATGAATATAATGATTATGATGATGATGATTATGATGATTATTATGATTATGATGATGATGATTTATATGATTATGATGATGAGAGTCATGATGATGATGATGATACCTGATTATGATTATGATGATTATGATGAGGGTCATGATGATGATGATAATGATGATGATGATGATGATGCTCTTGATGATGATGATGATGATGATGATTGTCGTGTACCCCAATTTCAATAACATTTTATGTTTAAGAAAACATTATATTTTACTTTTATTTTAATGTTTATGACTATTGACCATGTGAGGTCAAGGATGAATGTAATTAATTGTGTTGAATATTTTATCAGTTAATAAATAAAATATGAGACAAATAGCCTAAGGAGGTTGTTGAATGAGTGTCCACTGACCCATTAGGAGGAATAGAATGGGGTGAGAATAAACTGACACATGGCAGCATCCTCAACCACTTCTAGTTGTTGCAAGGGGGGAATTCCTTAATTTTGTGGTCATGTTCCCCAAGAAAGTGGTATAGAGTAGGTGGCTCATTAATTGAAAAACTGACCAAAAATACCTAGGCATGCATATATCTATCCATCGAATTCAACAAGAGGTTTTTCAATCATTTCCTTGTGAAACTTCTGAAGTTGAGAAGGGTGCACAAGAGATCTGATGAGGGGAAAGGAAGAAGTGGATTGACTGATTAAGACTGTTTTCAGAACTAGTGTAGCTTATTAGCTAAGTTCTTTATTGTTTATGACAGAAATACTATTGTTAAGTACTTCCATGGAGTTGCAGGGGTATTTAGTCCCATTTCTTCACACAATTCTTTCATCCTGGTGGATCAGTGGATAAGCTTGGGGGTCTTAATACAAGCAATTGAGATGTCTTCAGGAAAAATGTTGGGTGGAACAGGATCCTTGGGTTGTTTGTATCTTCTACAAATTATCAGGTTCCATGGTGTTATATTATTTATCTTTATGCAAGAAAATCACTAGAACAAAAGTAGTCATGATTCGTATTTACTATTATTCCTTAGGTACTTCACATATGAAAATAGACGGTTTAATGTTGAAGTATTTGTAACTTCAGAATGTATTCACTTGTATATTTATGTATTGTACCTCGATGTTTATTCCGAGAAGTATCTGTAATGTAATTGATTCATGTCATGCCCCGATGTTCCCATCTGGAGATTCAATAATGTAAACAAGTCATGTCAAGTCATTGTGGGTAACCCTCCTATTGTTCAAGGGTTAAAGTCCCCACAATTGTGGGGCCCTAGGGTTATTAGACTCTCCTAGAGAAGTCGGCCCTAGTGAGTTATTGTCAAGTCAGGAATTAGTATAAATAGAGAGTGAGCCTCTCTATTTATCATACACTCACTCAAACTCAGTTGTAGAGAATAGATGAGAGAGAAGAAGTAGCCGAGACAAGAGAGAGAGAGCTTACTGCTGTCGAGATATCATCTTACTATTTTTGGGGCTTTGGTTTTGGTGTTGATTCTATCTCTGAGGAAGTTGCGGGGTTTTCTCCTTTATGGTTTCCCCAAGGAAAAAATTTGTGTTTATTGTCTCTTATGTTTGATTTTTGTTCTTTGATTGTTGTTCTTTTTATTCTCTCAGTTAAAGATCCTAAGATAATGCTAACTTTAATGTTAAAAATCTAACATGGTATCAGAGCTAACCTGAGAAGAAGACACTCTGCAACTACAAAAACTAGGGCTTCCTACTTTTTGGATCTCTCTCCACAAATTTTCAGAAAAAGAAGGTTGGATTGACTCTCCTCTACAAGGCACATATTTCTGTCGAAGTAGAATATGATTCTGAGCATTTTCAGTTTTTGACATGACACTGCTGCCAAAAATTAGGGCTTTCCACAGAAGTGGAATTTTTGAGTGAGATGAGGCCTAGATTGATCTCCTCCTCAAAATATAAGTTTAGAGATCAAGATCAAAGTTTTTGGTTGGAAAAAACTCTGGGAAATTCAAACCCTAATCTGCTCCTTAACCAGCTCTGTAGAAATTTAGCTCCAGATCCAGTTCTAACATCTTGACCTAGTAAGATATAAATCTTTTGTATTTCCATTTGAGGTTCTAAGTTAAGATGTCTCATCATACCAAGCTTGATGAAAAGCTTGAGGGAGCTGATAACTTCCGTGCCTGGAAGCATAGGATCTCCCTATTCCTGGAAGAAAATGAGTTGGACTCTTACATCAATGAAGAGGTTCCAGTTCCAAAGGGAGATGAGGCTAAGGCCTTAGAAAAAAATAAATTGGTCATGGCTAAGAGGATTATTTATAATTCAATTAAGGATCACCTCATACCAAAGGTGTCCTCCCTAAAGACACCTAAAGCTATGTTTGATTCCCTAACCAAACTGTTTGAAGGAAAGAACATAAATTAGAAGATGACCCTGAGAAACCAATTGAAGAATGTAAAGATCCAGAATGCGAAAACCATCTAGTCTTATTTTTCAAGAGTTTCTCAGATCAAGGAACAACTAGAAGTAGTAGATGAAGAAGTGGATAATGTAGAAATTGTGATGACCACATTGAATGGTCTCCCTAGATCATGGGATTATTTTATTCAAGGAATCTGTGCCAAAAATAAGTTAGTCAATTTCAATAGACTGTGGGAGGAATGATCACAATAAGAAGCTCAGATAGCAGCTTGAGAAGAAAATATGGGAAGTGAAGATCAAGATCTCATAGTACAATCCAAGAAAACCAAAACAAGCCATCACAGAGGTAAGCACACTCACCAGAAGATTACCTTTAGAAATCCTAGAGATATGTCTAAGTACATTTTCTATACATGTGATGAAAGAGGACACTTTGCAAGAGATTGTCCTAGAAAAAAAATAGCTCTCACAAGAAGAAGGGAAACAAGAGAAGACATCATGCTCATGCTACAGAGGATGATGAACCTTCCACAAAGAGAATCAGACAAGACAGTGATGATTCTTCAAGTGATGAAGAATATGTTCTGATTTTCGCTCTCACGGGAACTATCACACATGGAAGCAATGATTGGCTTATAGACAGTGGTGCTTCCAAACATATGATAGGATTCAAGGAATCCTTTGTGAATCTATCTGAATATGAATCACCTCACAAGGTGAAACCTGGAGATGACTACCAGTATCCAATAAAAGGTAGTGGTGAATCCTCATATAAGCTAGACTCTAGAAAGTCTATGAAGATGAAATATGTATTGTTTGTACCAGGACTAAATAATAACCTCCTCTCCATATTTGCATTGGATGCAAAATGAATGAGGGTTGCATTTGTAGATGGCTAAGTTCTCATGTGGCCAAAGGGAAATACTATTGACGATGCAGTAGTGATTGGGGAACAAGAAGGAGTTCTATAAAAATTGAAGGGCCAACCAAAACAAGCTTTGGCTCATGACTCAGGAGAACCAAATGAACTTTGGCATAGAAGGCTTGTACATGTGCATTACAGAGCACTACCACTTGCAAGCAAAGTTGTTGAAGGCCTTTTAGAAATACAGACAAAACATTACAGTGTATGCAAAGGATGTGTGAAATGGAAGAACACAAAGAAGACATTTCCAAGTAGCGACAGCAAAGCAAAAGGAATATTGGAAATCATCCACTCCGATGTATGCAGTCCAATGTCATCTAGTTCATTAAGTGGGTATGCATACTATGTTTCCTTTATTGATGATTTTTCTAGGAAGACATGGATATACTTTATGAAGAACAAAGATGAATTATTCAACAAGTTCAAGGAATTCAAAGCCTTGATCGAGAACTACACAAAAAGATGATCAAGACCCTTCAATCAGATAATGGCGGAGAATTCACATCAAATGAATTCAAAGAGTTATGCAAAGACTCAGGGATTAAGAGGGAGTTATCGACTCCATATAATTCACAACAGAATGGGGTTGCAGAAAGGAAGAATAGAATGATCATGGAAGCTTCAAGGGCCATGCTTCATGATCAAGATCTTCCCATGCATCTATGGGCAGAAGCTTCCAAAACAACGGTGTATGTACAGAACCGTACTCCACACAGAGTACTCGAGAACAAGACACATGAAGAAGTATTTTTCAGCAAGAAACTAGAAGTCAGCCATCTCAGAATATTCAGTTGTCCTGTATACATACACATTCTGAAAGAAAAGAGGATGAATTTAAATCCTTCAGGAAAGAAGTAGTATATTTGTGCGATACTCTAAAATCTCAAAGGCTTACAGAATATACTTCCCAGGATTCAAGAAGATCAACATTAGCAGGGATATAACATTTAACAAATATTTAGATTACATCAAATCCAGAAAGAGATCTACTGAAGAACCTGAAGAAATGGAAGTACTCAAAATTCACGATACAACCATAAACGAATAAATTCAAGAAGAAGATCAAGAATTAGAAGAACCTCAAGAACCTGTGGATCCACCTCAAGAGAAGAATCCTCACAAGAGGAAACCTACTTGGGTGGGAGAAATTATCCAAGGTGTAGAAAGATATGGGGCTTCAGAAGAATCACACAGAGGAAGAAAGAGAACTAGGTCCTGCTCTGGCTATGTAGCCCTGCTATGTGACATTATTGATAAAGAACCTTCCAACTATGAAGAAGTGGCAGAAATAAAGGAATGGAAGAATGCTATGATCAAGGAGTATCAATCGATCATGAAGAATGATGTTTGGGATGTTGTTCCAAGACCAAAAGGGAAGTCTATTGTAACTTCCAAATGGATCTACAATATCAAGCATGCTGCAGATGGCAGCATAGAGAAATATAAGGCAAGATTCATGGCTCGTGGCTTCTCCCAGAAAGAAGGAATAGACTATGAAGAAACTTTTGCGCATGTAGCCAGATACACTTCCATCAGATCGGTACTTGTTCTGGCTACAGCAATGAAGTGGAAGATACACCAAAAGGATGTCAAGACTGCCTTCTTGAATGGTGTAGTGGAAGAGGAAGTGTATGTGGAGCATCCACATAGTTTTGAGACACATGACAAGGAATCTCATGTGTGTAGACTGAAGAAAGTCATGTACGGTTTGAAACAAGCACCCAGGACATGGTACAGAAGAATTGGCAGTTTCCTAACCAGTTTGGGATTTACCAAGAGTAAAGCATATTCCAACCTTTACTACAAGGTTGAAGAAGAGAAACCAGTGATACTCCTACTATATGTAGATGATCTATTTGTAATAGGTATGAATGGGTTGATTGCTCATACAAAGAGGAAGCTTTTTGTCGAGTTTGAAATAAAAGACATGGGTATGGTGCACTATTTTCTAGGCATGGAGGTGTGGCAGGATGCGAATGGAATCTTCCTCGGACAAGGGAAGTATGAAGTAGAGATCCTGAAGAGGTTTGAGATGATGGACTGCAAGGCCATAACCACACCTATGGCATCGAACCTGAAGCTATTGACTGCTACTTCATCAGAAGCAGTTGATGCCACAATGTATCATCAAATGATTGGGTCCTTGATGTACCTGACAAATATGAGACCAAATATTTGTTTTGCTGTGAAAACCTTGAGCCAGTTCCTGAAAGATCCGAGACGTGTTCACTTGATTGCTGCAAAGCATATTCTAAGGTACGTGAAGGGTGCAATTGATTATGGGATCAAGTGCAAGGCGAATCAAAAGATTAACCTGGAGGGTTATGTTGATTCAGATTGGGTAGGCAGTGCCATTGATAGGAAGAGCACTTTAGGATGTTGCTTCAGTATGGGATCAAGTGTGATCTCTTGGTTTAGCAGGAAGCAGTCCTGTGTGGCACTGAGTACAGCTGAATTAGAGTATGTCATAGCTTGTTCAGCTAGTTACGAGGCAGTATGGATAAGGAATCTACTGTTTGATTTATTTGATCTCCAGTTGGATGCTACTTGTATATATTGCAACAACCAGAGTTGTGTGAGGTTGTCTAAGAACCCGATGTTCCATGACAAGTCAAAGCATATTGAGATCAAATATCACTATATCAGGGATATGGTGCAGAGAGGAGCAGTGAAGCTCCAGTATGTTGTGATGGACAAACAGATAGCTAATGTGTTGATGAAGCCATTGGCCAAAGTGAAGTTTGAGTACTTCATGGAGAATCTTGGTGTTCTCTAGATCAAGGTTCCCTCCAAGGGGAAGTGATGATTCCGTGAGACATTCTGACCTGGTGAGAGGATTGGTTCCTTCCATGGTCAGATGTAAGGGCTGATCCATTCTATCATGGTGAGAGGATTGATTCCTTCCATGTCAAATGTGAGTGCTGACTCATTCTGATGTGACTGTAGGATTGGTTCCTACATGATCAGATATAAGTGTTGAATTCCATTCTCTGGGAGAATGGAGGCACCTGGTGAGTTACCAAGAATACTAAGTCTATGACTGAGATCCTTTTTGATGCGGTGTGTTCTCACATGGTCGGATATAAGTGTAGATCCATTCTGGAACGATGTGTTTACACATGGTCAGATATAAGTGTTGAATGCCATTCTCTAGGAGAATGGAGGCACCTGGTCAGTTACCAGGAATACTCAGTATGGGACTGAGAGCCATTTCAATGTGGTGTGTTATCACATGGTCAAATATAAGTGTAGAGCCATTCTAATGCGGTGTGTTCTCACATGGTCGGATATAAGTGTAGATCCATTCTGGCACGATGTGTTTACACATGGTCAGATATGAGTGATGGGCCTTTCTAACAAGATGAGGTCAGATGTGAGTGTTGGGCATGCCTTTCTAACATGATTGGTCAGATTTAAGTGCTGGGTAGGCCATTCTGACTTAGGGTTAGATATAAGTGCTTAAGAATACCTACATGGAGGCTAGGCCTAAAACTAGCATGAAAAAGGGCTGGCTTTGTAGAACTTCCTGTGACAAGAAGAATCATGAGATAGAACCAGTGATGATGATCTAGATCAAGTGATGATCCAGACTTGATGATGATCTAGTGATGATGATCCAGATCAAGTGATGATCCAGAATTGATTATGATCCAGTGACGGTGATCCAACAGTGATGATGATCCAAATCGAGTGACGATCAAGATCTAGTGATTATATTCCAAGTGATGATTCAGATCGAGTAACTATCCATATCTAGTGATGAATATCATTTAAAGATGAAGATAACTTGAAGATGATGAGAACTCGATAATGATCCAGATGATACAGAGAAGAAGACTTGTGCTGATAAATTATGTCAAGAGAATACCTTCCTAGTTAAGAGGGAGTGTTGATGTATTTGTAACTTCAGAATGTATTCACTTGTATATTTTATGTATTGTAACCTAATGTTTATTCTGGGAAGTATCTGTAATGTAATTGAGTCGTGTCATGCCCATGTCAAGTCATTGTGGTTAACCCTCCTATTGTTCAAAGGTTAAAGTCCCCGCAGTTGTGGGGCCCTAGGGTTATTAGACTCTCCTAGAAAACAACCCTAGTGAGTTATTGTCAAGTTGAGAATTAGTATAAATAGAGAGTGAGCCTCTATATTTATCATACAATCACTCACACTCAGTTGTAGCACATAGATGACAGAGAAGATGTAGATGGGACAAGAGAGAGAGAGACTACTGCTGTCAGGAGATCATCTTACTATTTTTTGGGCTTTGTTTTGGTGTTGATTCTATCTCTAAGGATGTTGCATGGTTTTCCCCTTCATGGTTTCCCCGAGGAAAAACTTTGTTTTTATTGTGTCTTGTGTTTGATTGCTGTGCTTGTTATTCTCTCAGTTAAAGATCCTAAGATAATCCTAGCTTTAATGTTAAAAATCTAACATTTAAGTCTTCATTTTATTCCGGAAGTTTACTTGTATATGTTTAACAGAATAAATAAACCTGAAATAAGAAATGATGGAATGATGAGTAAAATTTCCTTTCTATATTTTTCCACTCATCTTACAATGAAGTTCTCTACTATAGAAGGATTGATTAGCTGTAGATAGGAATGATTACTTGAGTAAAAATAAATCTGAACTATTTATCTAGTTGTAGAGTTTCCATTGAAATTAAGCAACAATCTTCCTCTGATAAGATTACCAGCATTATCTTCAAGTAGTTGTTAGAACTTTAAAATATTTTACCATTGTTTACCAGCTAACTACCATATTAATTCCATTTATAGGTCTTAATTTTTATACATAAAAACCTCTAAAGATACTATATAGAGTCTATTATGGTAAAATTGTTAATACAAAGACAGTAAATTGTGTGTATTATCATAAAATAAATAGTATTGTAATATAATTAACGTATTTACACTTAGAAAAGAAAAATAACTATTTATTTTAATACATTAATACCTAATTCATAAACAAGTATTGTATTTTTTTATAAGAAGTAATGCTGAGTTAAAACCCCAAACTGTTCCTTTTAAACATCAACACAGTAAGTTCATAATGAACAGCTAATAGACTAAAAATAGTAAACTTTATAATATTTATCGTAATATAGTACCTTAAGTACTTAAGAAACAAAAACGGTAAACATACAGTATAAAATTAATATTATTACTAAGACAATAAACTATCCTTCTAAACCCTACTCAATCATACAAACCTTTTTATAGAACAAGAAGTTTACCTCAGCTAGCAATTGGCTTAAATTAGAAAAATTGTATATTTAAGATACAGTCTAATGCTTATATTTATCCAATAGATTAAGTAAATCAAGGAAAGATTCCAGTGTTTCCATTTAAAAAGAAAACTATTATAATTCAATTATTATTTATACCAAAAATCGAAATTATGAAACTAACTTAAATAGCAAAATTATTATTAAAAGAAAAAGAAAAACCCTAGGTTCAGTCCTTACAAAATAGCTTTTACAAGTAGACAATTAAAATTTCCAAGACTTAAACTTCTTCCCAACCTAACAATGCTAACAGATAATACTATGGCCATAAAGCTCTACCCCTTAAAGGAACCATAAAAAAAAATTTTACTATATCAAGAAATGTAACCAATAGTCATCATTTTTGTCTCATTCTTAAAAAGCAAAATACTTTAACAGCTTCATAGCCACGAAGGAGTTACGTTGGCCGAGAAAAAATGGTCGAGGATGTTTTCAAACTAAGTTTTCATAGTATGAATAATACATTCAGAAACCTTTAACAGTATAAATCATTAGACCTAAATCACTATTACAGTAGTCGTAGCTCGTCTGTGAAACCCTAGGGGTTGTCACTAAACATGACCTTACGCCCTCCACTTTTAACCAAAATAAAACTACCATCTAATACAAGTAGAATGAACACCACGGTGATAAGGCATAAGCACCATCGAAATGATTGCAAACTCAAACAACGAAGGGTACCCAAGGTTTGGGACAGATGCTTAAAAATCCTTTTATGCTTGCACCCATGAGCGCTTCACCTTCAAACCTTCAATTGGGTTCTTCACCTACCAGCAAACAAGAAATTATTTAAGAATTTTAATAAATAGTTTAAGCATAAGTAAAATAAAATAAAAATGTATAAGGATTCGCTACAACGTACCAGTCTAAATTTTTGATCCTGCTAACGCCACAGCCGAGTCTGAAGGAAACAAGTATGGCAAAGAACCAGAACAATAAATTTTTAACACCACGGCCAAGCTGGAAGAACATGACAATGGTGAGGAAACAGAGTTTCAAAACCTACTAACTCCATGGCAAACCAATCATGACCACTTTTTTAACGATGAGCTCAACCAACATTTATGGTGAAGAGCTAGGACTCCAGACCTTCTAAGGCCACACACAAATACAAAGTGACAGATGTTACAGAGACCGAGAAGGCTGAGGGCCTGTTGGCTCTTCTCTCCATCCAACAAACACCTATGAAAATAAAAAAAAGTGTGTTTTAGATCCAACCTAATGTAAACGCTAGGGTTTAATTGCCAAAACCCTCCATCCAACAAAAATCCACCATGTGGATTCCACTTCAATTGAAATTCTCGAGGTTTTGATATAGTTTGAAATATGCATGTTAAACCATGCATTATATACAAATTAATACCATTAATTTGGTTTATAATATACAAGTTATTATATGCAAAGTATTACTATTACTTTTGCTTTAGTTTAAACGAATTATTGTTTATATGATGAAGCTTGAGCTAGATTATAGTTTTTTTTGTATGCATTGTGAATTTTTTAACTAGGTCATGTTATTGTTTCTATGCATTGGTTATATCTCTAGGCTGGTGTAATTATTATACATTATCTATATATGCCTAGGTTGGTTTATTTATATTTATAGTTAGTTTTGTTTTACAAACCATTTAATTAATGATAAAAGTTATACCTAGGTTAATTCATTAGGTATGCATAGAATATAAGTGCCTATGTTAGTTTATATATTTCTTTGCAATGAGTTCTACTGCAAATAACAAAATTAATAAAGATATCTTAGGGACTTAGGAAGTTATAGGTTAACATGGCATAGTGCATAGTAATAAAACTTGGAGAAGGTTTTTAGACTCATATTATTGCATTCAACGAAAAACATGTTGAATGACTTCATACCATAATTTAATTCTATTAGAACAACTAATCATCACTACCAAATCTATTTTTTTACCTAGGAAGAGCAGTCATTGATTTAGGCCTGGAAAATATTCCACATTGATAATCTAGACAATAAAAGAGTCTAATATTTTTCTTCCTAACTTACTCTTTAGTCTTCACAGCTTTAATACCTTACATCGTAACCTGGAAGAAATTTTTTACGTGTGAATCGTGTACAAGCATCGAATTTGCATTAGCTTTGAAAAATCTAAGTAAGCCTTGGACTAACCTCAAGCCCCTTTAGTAAGACAAGAAAACAACTATCAAAATCATACAAATGCTAGAAAATAAACAATTGATCTGAATTCAATAAGTTTCTAACTCATTAAATTTGAAGACTCAAAAATCAATACAGATTGAATAATTTTAGTAGTACGTGTATTATAAGTTAGTAAGTAATTATGTAATCTTTTAGTTACAGTTAGTCAAGAATATTAACTCCTAAGTTTTTTTTTATGTCATGTCTTTATAAACTATCTGTCAACCATATTAAAGTTAACCATTGAACTAGAATTCTAGCTAGGATTTAGCATTTATTATTACATAGAAAAATTTTAAATTTTGTGAAATTTTGGAGATGTCACATATGGTATCAAATCCCACATTCAAACATTAGGCTTGAAGTGGCTCCATACACGTAAACAAAAAGTATGGATACTTACTTATGATTTTAAATGTTGTTATACATAATATCTTTGAATTAGATCTGCGAGTATGGAAGGACTAGAAGAGTATGCAAAAGAGAGATTCTCATTAAATGAACAAAATATCTTTGGTAGAGAACCTCTTAAAGAAGATATAACTAATAATTCATTTGAATTACTGCAAACAGTTAAGGATCTAAAAATTGAAATGTAGGTCGTTAAAAAAGAAAATGAGAGAATCCTAAGAGTTCAAGAGGAGCTGAATTAAATACTATTGGAAATGTTTTCTAATGAAGAAAATGATAAACATATAGAATCCGACAATACTTCCTACCAACATAAGGGTAGAAGCTAAAAATACTCTAAAATTGAAAG
The DNA here is from genome assembly GCA_001517045.1 of Pseudotsuga menziesii. Taxonomy (NCBI): domain Eukaryota; kingdom Viridiplantae; phylum Streptophyta; class Pinopsida; order Pinales; family Pinaceae; genus Pseudotsuga; species Pseudotsuga menziesii. Next base: position 72,410 of record LPNX010924791.1, read on the forward strand.
CAGTTCCTCTTTAGAAATTAATGGTAATTTACACAGAAAGAAACACCAGTACTCTAGTGATAATAGCTAGAGTAATTATCACTCTATAAAGAAGAAGTACAATCCCTATGAAGAGATTTCAGGGGAGTTCAAAAATATTAAACTTCCAACTTTTAATGGCGAAACAGAAAAAGGAGAGGAGGTCGAAGCATGGCTGTCCGGAATGAAAAAGTACTTTCAGATATATAACTATTCTAATCAGTTAAAATCAAGGATGGAAATATATAACTTAACTAGAAAAGTCGACATCTGGTGGTAGGTGTTAGAATAATCAACCCATAGTTAGCTACCTTAGACATTAATTAATCCAATTTTTGTCTTATTTTCCTAGTTTCCATATTCCACCTTATGCAAGTTGTCCTCCACACATCCATAGTGGTCAAACTTGCTAATTTTGAGTCATGGAGCACTTGGGAAACCTCCTAGAATCAAATATTCTTTATTCCTGGCCTCCCTAGTGCATGTTTACTTTTTCTTCTTTTTCAGTGTTTTAAGGCAATTGGGAAAGTTTGACTAGGTGAAGTTAACTTATTTTTTGTCCTCCACATTATCCACTCTTTTCTCCTATAAAAAGAATGTATGAGTTGTCCTTCCACCCACTATTATCTTTCCTAATTTATTTTTCCAATTCATGAGCTCCTAGATAGTTTTGAAAACTGCTTTATGCACCTATGGGGGATTTGCCTAGATTTAGTAAGCCTGCTTTTGACTAGATTCGAATGGAATATTCATGCATTCAAATACCTCATGTAATTATTTATTATGGAATCCTATGAATTCATAGGGTTGGCTATTGTACACTTATTCAATACAGATTAGTGTTCTACTCCATTATTCAGTCTCCTTTGTGAGTAATTTGCATGTGTAATTGGAAATTGTTGTGAGTGTAATTGTTCTAACACCTAGGTTCAATTTCAACATGGTATCAGAGCCTTTGTAGATCAATTTCTCTCCTTCCAATTTTTTTTGCAGGTTCAACATCATTGACTAGGAGCATTCTGCTGACTGACGGGACAAATTATGAGCTATGGATCAATCTCAGAAGATCATCTTGACTCCATTTAACTTCTTTGAATGGAAAGCAGAGATGGAGATACTGTTGAGATTGAAAGGCCTCTATAGAGTGACTATGGAAACATAATCAAAGCTCAATGCAGCTGCAGAGAAGATAAAATGGCACAATAGGAGGGATGAGGCCTATGGTCTCCTGTGTCTGAGTATATCCAGAGACCTCCTTTTCCATCTTTATGGATTGACATCACCGAATGAAGTATGTGAGAATATTTTTGATCTTTTTGGAAAGACAGATGAGATGAGGGGACATCAAATTGAAAATGAATTGATCTCCCTGAGTCCCAATAGCTTTGAATCCCTGCAACTCTATTTTTCCAAGTTCAAAGCACTTGTTTTGCAACTAAAACAATGTGGGATCAAAAAGAAGGATGATCAGATGGTCTTGGCCATACTCTCGAATCTTGGCCCTGACTATTCAGTGTTTGTTTCGACCTTCTATGCCACAAAGTTGACAGCTCGAGCCTGGAAAATGCCTAGCCTTGCAGATTTCATGGAATCTATCACACAAGAACAAGATAAATTGGTGATGATGGGCACCATCAAACCATCCAAAGACCAAGCTCTAGTTGCTGGATATTTGAGGGTGGATTCAAAAATAAAAAATAAAGCTAAAAATCCACCTAAGCAAAAGAGAGACAAGAACAAGTCTTCGGAGGAGCCTCAAGGTTCCAAGAAGAACCCCCAGAAGAAGAACAAAGGAGAAATGAGCAAGTGCACATACTGCAGTAAGGGCAATCATTCTGAAATATCCTACATGAAGAAGCGAATAGACATGCTGACCCAACTCCTGGAGAAGAATGGCATCTCCCTTCTAGATAGCTCAAATAAGAGGGAAGGAGGATCAAGTTTAGAAGACAGAGAGAGAGTTCATGCGTTGGTTGCTGGCACATCAAGCTCACCTAGTTTCATTATTGATTTTGGAACTTCAAGACATATGGTTTTGACCAAGGAGGCATTCACCTCACTTCACATGTCAAAAGGTCCACCAATAGTACTGGGAGATGACTCTCTCACTGAAATTTTGGGCAAAGGGAGGATTGATCTTGACCATGGTAAGTTCAGCAATGTGTTGTATGTTCCAGGTCTTGCCTCTAACCTCTTATCAGTGTATCAGATGACCCACACAGGGTCTCCAAAGAAGGTCATATTCTCCCCTGATGAAGTTGAGATCACATAGATATCAAGTGGTAAAGTCATTGCAAAAGGAGTTGCAAATCACACTTCGAAGGTATACATGGTATCACACTTCCTACCCTACTCAAACCCCGCTGTTCTTATGATTCATGCTAATGAGGCAAGCAAGCTTTGGCATGAAATATTCGGCCACCTAAATTACAAGTATCTTTCTGATCTTAGTGAAAAATAAATGGTCATAGGGTTACCAAAGATTAAGTTTTCCAAAGGAGTCTGTCAAGGTTGCATCCTAGGAAAACACCCAGAGCATAAATTTGAGAGAGCTAGTCATGAGAGAACCTCTGCACCTCTTGAGTTGATCCACAGTGATCTTTCTGTCCCATTTCCTCATATGTTAATGAGTCAGGTCAAATATGCATTGACATTCATAGATGACTTTTCCAGGTATTGCTGGGTTTACTTCCTGAAACACAAGTCTGAAGTTTTTGGCCTCTTCAAAGTCTTTAAGGCTTTGGTTGAAAACTAGTCTGGGAGGAAACTCAAGGTCCTCAGATCTGACAATGGTGGTGAGTATGTCAAGTCTGAGTTTATTCAATATTGTGCAGATACAAGTATTCAGATGCAGCATTGTATCCCTTACACACCATAGCAGAATGGTGTTGCTGAGAGGAAGAACAGATCACTGAAAGAGATGGCAACATGCATGATGGAGGCTAAGACTTTGCCACCAAAGTACTGGGCCGAAGCTATAAAATGTGCAGCCTATATCTAGAATAGGGTGCCTCATAAAAATCTTGTTGGTATGACGCCTTTCGAAGCATGGAGTGGGCACAAGCCAGATGTGACCCATTTCAGGATTTTTGGCTCAAGGGCTTGGGCTAGAATTCCAACAGAAAAGAGGAAGGCTTTGCATCCCCAAAGCCAAGAGTGTCTATTTGTTGGGTACTTTGAAGATTCAAAAGGGTACAATTGAATCAATTTGAGCACAAACAAATCCTTCATTGAAAGGTGTGTTCAGTTTCAAGAAGAGCCCCTAGCAGCAGTGGAAGTTGGAGAATCCTCTTCACCACCAGAACCTCTGAATGTAAGTGAAGAGATAGTTGAACATGCTGATTATGATATGTCTGATAATTATGATTTGATTTCAGATCCTAACATTCCTACAAGACCAAAATGGGCAGCCAATACCATTTATGCAGCTGGAGAACTAGCTGGAAATCCTAATGACCCTAGGAGGACTAGATCTCAATTTGAGAGTGCTCTGTGCATGAAAGATCCTATGTTTGCTGAGAAATGCTATCTGATGGTTGAATAAGACCTACATACATATGAATATGCAGAAAATTATCCAATATGGCAAGCATCCATGAATTCAGAGTTCATCCCACTCCAAAAGAGCAACACTTGGGAGCTGGTTGATCTTCCCCCAGGGACGAAGCTAGTTCAGTGTAAGTGGGTGTACAAAACCAAATTTTCTGCTGATGGTTCACCTCTGAAGTAAAAGGCCAGATTGGTATCCAAGGGCTACTCACAGGGTCATGGCATAGAGTACAATGAGACATTTGCACCAGTGGCAAAGATGGACTCCATCAGGCTAGCCTTAGCCATTGCAGCTTCAAAGCAATGGGGAGTACATCACATGGATGTGAAGTGTGCTTTATTGAATGGAGATCTCACTGAAGAGATATATATGCACCAGCCTCAAGGGTTTTCTACTAACCCATCTCTTGTGTGCAGGCTAAAGAAGTCATTGTATGGGCTTAAGCAAGCACCCAGGGCTTGGTATGCCAAGATTGATAGCTTCCTGCTATCATTGAATTTTGTTCGATGAAAATCAGATCCAAATGTATATTTGAAGCTGATTAATGGTTCATTAATTATCATTGTTTTATATTTTGATGACCTTCTCATTACAAGAAGATCAAAGGATGAAATTGCTTCCTTGAATGATGCAAAGAACCATGCCTTCTCCATGACAGATTTGGGGCTATTGAGCCAGTTCTTGGGGCTCGAGATTGCTCAAACCAAATATGGAATCAAAGTGCATCAGTCCAAGTATGCCTTGGATTTTCTAAACAAATTCAAGATGAAGTATTGCAATCCAAGAAAGACTCCTTTCCTTTCAAGAGTGAAGCTTGAAGAAGTTGATTCTTCACCTATGGTAAACAATACACTGTATAGGAAATTGATTGGATGTTTGCTGTATCTTACACATAATAGACCTGATATTTATTATGCATTAAGTGTGGCTTCAAGATACATGGATCAGCCTCATGAGATCCATTGGAAAGCAGCCAAAAGGATCCTTAACTTTGTTCAGGGAACAAGGACACATGGGATCTTCTATAAAGCTAAATTTGATCTTGATTTGATTGGGTTTACTGACAGTGATTGGGCAAGTGACAGCACAGATTGAAATTCAACATCAAGATATGTGTTCATGCTTGAAGAAGGGCCAATCAGTTGGTCAAGCAAGAAACAGAGTGCCATTGCACTCTCATCTACAAAAGCAGAGTACAGAGGAGTTGTAAATGCAGCAACTCAATGTTTATGGTTGTAGTGGTTACTTGGAGAGTGTGGTTTCGAATCAGAATACTAAACTACTATCTACTGTGATAATAATAGTACCATTCGAATTTGCAATGATCCATTTCAGAAGCAGAGAACCAAACACATTGAGATCCATATGCACTACATCAGACAGCTTGTGCATGATGGCACCATTCACCTACTCTTCTGTTCATCTTCAAAACAAGTAGTTGATATCTTCACCAAAGTTTTTTGTGAGAATACATTCAGCAATATCAAGTCACTACTGAGGATTTATGATCATGCTGTGAAGCATGAGTGATGACAAGATTTCCAAATTTTGTTTTACAGTCCATGTTTAAGGGAGGATTTTTCCCACTGGGTTTTTTCCTCTTTCCTTGGTTAAATGGACATGCAGTATGTAAAGGGTGACTAAGCCTTGTTGCTAGGCCTTATAATTTTCTGATATTTTACTCATAATTCAGGATTAAGGGGGGGTGTTAGAATAATCAACCCATAGTTAGCTACCTTAGACATTAATTAATCCAATTTTTGTCTTATTTGCCTAGTTTCCATATTCCACCTTATGCAAGTTGTCCTCCACACATCCATAGTGGTCAAAATTGATAATTTTGAGTCCTGAAGCGCTTGGAAAACCTCCTAGAATCAAATTTTCTTTATTCCTGGCCTCCCTAGTGCATGCCTACTTTTTTTGCTTTATTGCCTGCTTTTTCAGTGTTTTAAGGCAATTGGGAAAGTTTGACTAGGTGAATTTAACTTGTTTTTTGTCCTCCACATCCTCCACTCTTTTCTCCTATGAAAATCATGTATGATTTTTCCTTCCACCCACTATTAGCTTGCCTAATTGGTTTTTCCAATTCGTGAGATCCTAGAAAGTTTTGGAAACTGCTTTATGCACCTATGGGGGATTTGCTTAGATTTAGTAAGCCTGCTTTTGACTAGATTTGAATGGCATATTCATGCATTTGAATCCCTCATGTAATTATTTATTGTGGCATCCTATGACTTCACAGGGTTGGCTATTGTACACTTATTCAATACAAATTAGTGTTCTGCTCCATTATTCAGTCTCCTTTGTGAGTAATTTGCATGTGTAATTGGCAATTGTTGTGAGTGTAATTGTTCTAACACCTCGATTCAATTTCCATAGCAGGACATAAAATGAGGATAAGGAATAGAACTCGATAATGATATAGATGATACAGAGAAGAATACTTGTGCTAATAAATTGTGTCGAGAGAATACCTTCCTAGTTAAGAGGGAGTGTTGATGTATTTGTAACTTCGGAATGTATTCACTTGTATATTTTATGTATTGTACCCTGATTTTTATTCCGGGAAGTATCTATAATATAATTGAGTCATGTCATGCCTTGATGTTCCCATCGGGAGATTCAATAATGTAAACAAGTCATGTCAACTCATTGTAGGTAACCCTCCTATTGTTCAAGGGTTAAAGTCCCTGTAGTTGTGGGTCCCTAGGGTTATTAGAATCTCCTAGAGAATGGACCTAGTGTTATTGTCAAGTCGAGAATTAGTATAAATAGAGAGTGAGCCTCTATATTTATCATACACTCACCCACACTCGCTTGTAGCACATAGCAGAGAGAGAAGAAGTAGATGGGACAAGAGAGAGAGAGACTACTGCTATCAGGAGATCATCGTACTGTTTTTGGGGCTTTGGTTTTGGTGTTGATTCTATCTCTGAGGAATTTGTGGGGTTTTCTCCTTTATGGTTTCCCCAAGGAAAAACTTTGTTTTTATTGTATCTTGTGTTTGATTGCTGTGCTTGTTATTCTCTCAATTAAAGATCCTAAGATAATGCTAGCTTTAATGTTCAAAATCTAACATTTAAGTCTGCATTTTATTCTGGAAGTTTACTTGTATATGTTTAACAGAATAAATGAACCTAAAATGAGAAATGATGAAATGATTACTAAAAAATTCCTTTCTATATTTTTTCACTCATCTTACGATGAAGTACTCTACTATAGAAGGATTGTTTAGCTGTAAATAGGAATGATTACTTGAGTAAAAATAAATCTGAACTATTTATCTAGCTATAGAGTTTCCATTGAAATTAAGCAACAATCTTCCTCTGAAAAGATTACCAGCATTATCTTCAAGTAGTTGTTTGAACTTTAAAATATTTTACCATTGTTTACCAGCTAACTACCATATTAATTCCATTTCTAGGTCTTACTTTTTATACATAAAAACCTCTAAAGATACTATATAGAGTCTATTATGGTAAAATTGTTAATACACAAACAGTAAATTGTGTGTATTATAATAAAATAAATAGTATTGTAATACAATTAACGTATTTACACTTAGAAAAGAAAAATAACTATTTATTTTAATACATTAATACCTAATTCATAAACAAGTATTCTATTTTTTTATAAGAAGTAATGCTAAGTTAAAATGCCAAACTATTCCTTTTAAACATCAACACAGTAAGTTCATAATGAATAGCAAATAGACTAAAAATGATAAACTTTATAATATTTATTGTAATATAGTACCTTAAGTACTTAAGAAAAAAAATGGTAAACATACAGTATAAAATTAATATTATTACTAAGACAATAAACTATCCTTCTAAACCCTACTCAATCATACAAACCTTTTTATAGAACAAGAAGTTTACCTCGGCTAGCAATTGGCTTAAATTAGAAAAATTGTATATTTAAGATACAGTCTAATGCTTATATTTATCCAACAGATTAAGTAAATCTAGGATAGATTCCATTGTTTCCATTTAAAAAGAAAACTATTATAATTCAATTATTATTTATACCAAAAATCGAAATTATGAAATTAACTTAAACAACAAAATTATTATTAAAAGAAAAAGAAAAACCCTAGGATCAGTCCTTACAAAATAGCTTTTACAAGTAGACAATTAAAATTTCCAAGACTTAAACTTCTTCCCAACCTAACAATGCTAACAGATAATACTATGGCCAGAAAGCTCTGCCCTTTAAAGGAACCGTAAACAAAATCTTTACTATATCAAGAAATGTAACCAACAGTCTATCACGTCCCCATGCCTCCGACTGGCGTAGAGGACGCGACTACTAGCTTTATCAGACCGGGCTAACCGCCCATGAACATGTACAGGCTTAAAAATTGCTGGAAACAGAATGCTTAAATGTATGCATTGAACTTAATTATGCACATATGAGAAATTATCATGCACAAATGCAATTATGTATTAGACACAGCAGAAACCTCATACATTCCAACAAGCATTCTTTCAACATGTTCATGTCATTTTCATTAACAGAATTTACAGTTGTAGAAGTAAAATGGACAAAGCACTTATCTTATGAAGAAATTCTTCCGCAACCAGCTACGTCGCTGCAACGTTCCACCCAACCATAGGCCAGCGTGCTCCTTAATCTCTCAGCAGCGCTGCCACCCCCAAGCTTGGCATGATTCTCCAAGGAATAAGGGAACTAGCAGGCTTACACATAGCCAGGATACACAAAACACATAGCCAAGCCAACAAAGTTGGGTTTATCAAGCCATTAAGGAGTTGATGAAGGCAATTTGCTAAGCCGGTGAGCTCATTACAGAGCCAAGAACTCCTACACTAGAACTAGCCTAACCTCTAAGACACCCATCCACACCCAACACAAGGAATCAGTCCCTTCTCTGCTACACAGTCCATCAAGCCCTACATTCCCTTCCAGTGCTATTCAGGGGTGATGGAGAAGAAGGCCAGCCCTCTAGCTCTATGTGTGTGGTTTCCAGCCACCAGGTTTATCAAGAAAATCTAAGCCAACATCTCTGCTCCTCTCACAGTCCGAAGACCAACCATTGCACTCCGACAATTAATTTAGCTATTACAGCTTAAACCAGGGAAAAATGACTTCAACCCATCTACAACAGTCCCCAAACGTAACAGCAAAAACGACTCACAACATGGGGGAAAACACACAGTCCTGAAGCTTATCAGTGAGCACAACTCACAGCAGGGAAAAATGCCCCAAATAGTCTGTGCGTGAGACCAATAGTCGGTGAGACAGCAAAAAACGTGAATGGCCCTTCACAGCCATGGTAAAAACACATGAATCTACAAAAACGTGAATGGAAAATGCACCAGCAGCTCCCAAAACATGAGGAAAACAGCCCAATCCCCAGCACTACAAAAACGACCTCCCATCCATGGGAAGAATGAAGCCAACCACCAAAAACGTGGAATGAAAAACACAGGAAAAACTCCAGTTGCTCCCAAAAGCCCCAACGTGAAGGAGAATGGTGAGGAAAAATGGAAAACGTGGATCCATGGCAGAATGGCATACGTTTTTGGGCATTTTCCTTGCCAAGGAAGTCAGAACACGTTTTTCAAAAAATGGTTCTCTGCCCAATTCGAATTTTTTTTCCCATACTCTTCCCATTCCATGCAATAACTAACTCAACCACATTCTAGCAGAAATAAATGATTGGGGAAAGAGACAAGAAAGGTAGTTGACAGCTTGATGGGTCTTCTCATAGACATTTTGGCTTTTCCCCATATCCTTATCCTTGTGAAAATCATGCCCCTTTCGATTTAGTTGCCGCGACCGTAGCTAGTTGTGTTTATTTCAATTAATTGTAGATGCATATTTTACATGATGACCATCATAATATATGCTGCATGCCCCGATATACCATCAGTGACAATTTGAATCCAACACATAGCATTACCGATCAATGGTGGGGCCTTGGCCTTTATCTCCACACCATGATCATTACAATATATACATCATATACATCTAATCTAACGGGGTCAAAACCGAGACATTACACAGTCACCATTTCTGTCTCATTCTTAAAAACCAAAATACTTTAATAGCTTCATAGCCACGAAGGAGTTATGTTGGTTGAGCAAAAAGGGTCTAGGATGTTTTCAAACTAATTTTTCATAGTATGAATAATACATTCAGAAACCTTTAACAGTATAAATCATTAAACCTAAATCACTATTACAAGACTCGTATCTCACCTGTGAAACCCCAAGGGTTGTCACTAAACATGACCTTACGACCTCCACTTTTAACCAAAATAAAACTACCAACTTATACAAGTAGAATGAATACTACAGTGATAACGCATAAGCACAATCGACACCACTGCAAACTCAAACAACGAATGGTACCCAAGGTTTGGGACCGGTGCTTACCAAGCCTTTTATGCTTGCACCCATCAGCTCTTCACCTTCAAAACTTCAATTGGGTTCTTCACCTACCAACAAATAAGAAATTATTTAAGACTTTTAATAAATAGTTTAAGAATAAGTAAAAGAAAAGAAAAAATGTACAAGGATTCAATACAACTTACGAGTCTAAATTTTTGAGCCTGCTAACGCCACGGCCGATTCTAAAGGAAACAAGTATGGAAAAGAACCAAAACAATAAATTTTTAACACCACGGCCAAGCTGGAAGAACTTTACAATGGTCAGGAACCATAGTTTCAAAACTTGCTAATGCCACAGCAAACCAATAGCAACCATTGTTTTAATGATGAGCTCAAGCAACATTTATGGTGAAGAGCTAGGACTCCGGACCTGCTAAGCCCACAAACAAATACAAAGTGACAAATGTTGCAGAGACGGAGAAGGCTGAGGGCCTATCGGCTCTTCTCTCCATCCAACAAATAGCTATGAAAATTTTAAAAAAATGTGTTTTAGATCCAACCTAATGTAAACGCTAGGGTTTAATTGCCAAAACCCTTCATCCAACAAAAATCCACCACGTGGATTCCACTGCAATTGAAATTCTTGGGGTTTTGATATAGTTTGAAAGCTGCACATTAAACCATGCATTATATACAAATAAATACCATTACTTTGGTTTATAAATATACAAGTTATTATATGCAAAGTATTACTATTACTTTTGCTTTAGTTTAAACAAGTTATTGTTTATATGATGAAGCTTGAGCTAGATTATAGTTTTTTTTGTATGCATTGTGAATTTTTTAACTAGGTCATGTTATTATTTCTATGCATTGGTTATATCTCTAGGCTGGTGTAATTATTATACATTATTTATATATGCCTAGGTTGGTTTATTTATATTTATAGTTAGTTTTGTTTTACAAGCCATTTAATTAATGATAAAAGTTATACCTAGGTCAATTCATATGGTATGCATAGAATATAAGTACCTAGGTTAGTTTATATATTTCTTTTGAAATGAGTTATAGTGCAAACAGAAAAATTAATAATGATATCTTAGGGACTTAGGAAGTTCTAGGTTAACATGGCATAGTACATAGTAATAAAACATGGAGAAGGTTTTTAGACTCATATTATTGCATTCAACGAAAAACATGTTGAATGACTTCATACCATAATTTAATTCTATTAGAACAACTGATCATCACTACCAAATCTATTTTTTTACCTAGGAAGAGCAGTCGTTGATTTAGGCCTGGAAAATATTCCACATTGATAATCTAGACAATAAAAAGAGTAATATTTTTCTTCCTAACTTACTCTTTAGTCTTCAAAGCTTTAATACCTTACATCGTAACCTCGAAGAAATGTTTTACGTGTGAATCATGTACAAGCATCGAATCTGCATTAGCTTTGAAAAATCTAAGTAAGCCTTGGGCTAACCTCAAGCCCTTTCAGTAAGACAAGAAAACAACTATCAGAATCATACACATGCTAAAAAATAAACAATTGATCTGAATTCAATAAGTTTCTAACTCATTAAGTTTCAAGATTCAAAAATCAATACAGATTGAATACTGTTAGTAGTACGTGTATTATAAGTTAGTAAGTAATTCTGTAATCTTTTAGTTACAGTTAGTCAAGAATATTAACTCCTAAGATTTTGTTTTATGTCATGTCTTTATAAACTATCTATCAACCAGATTAAAGTTAACCATTGAACTAGCATTCTAGCTAGGATTTAGCATTTATTATTACATAGAAAAATTTAAAATTTTGTGAAATTTTGGAGATGTCACATATGGTATTAGAGCCCACATTCAAACATTAGACCTGAAGTGGCTCCATGCACGTAAACAAAAAGTATCGATATTGATTTATGATTTTCAATGTTGTTATACAGAATATTTTTGAATTAGATTTGCAGGTATGGAAGGACTCGAAAAGTATGCAGAAGAGAGATCCCTATTAAATGAACAAAATAACTTTGGGAGAGAACCTCTTAAAGAGGATATAACTAATAATTCATTTGAATTACTGCAAATAGTTAAGGATATAAAAATTGAAATGGAGGTCGTTAAAAAGGAAAATGAGAGAATCCTAAGAGCTCAGGAGGAGATGAATTAAATACTGTTGGAAACGTTTTCTAATGAAGAAAAGGATAAAGAGATAGAATCTGACAATACTTCCTACCAACATAAGGGTAGAAGTTAAAAATACTCTAAAATTGAAAGCAGATCCTCTTCAGAAATTAATGGTAATTTACACAGAAAGAAACACCAGTACTCTACTGATAGTAGCGAGAGTAATTGTCTCTCTATAAAGAAGAAGTACAAGCCCTATGAAGATATTTCAGTGGAGTTCAAAACGATTAAACCACCAACATTTAATGGTGGAATAGAAAAAGGAGAGGAAGTCGAAACATAGCTGTTCAGAATGAAAAAGTAGTTTTAGATATATAACTATTCTAATCAATTAAAAGTGAGGATGGAAATTTATAACTTAACTGGAAAAGCCGACATCTAGTGGCAAGACATAAAATGAGGTAAAGGCATAGAACTCGATAATGATCCAGATGATACAGAGAAGAAGAATTCTGCTTATAAATTGTGTCAAGAGAATACCTTCCTAGTTAAGAGGGAGTGTTGATTTATTTGTAACTTCGGAATGTATTCACTTGTATATTTTATGTATTGTACCCTGATGTTTATTCTGGGAAGTATCTATAATATAATTGAGTCATGCCATGCCATGATGATCCCATCGAGAGATTCAATAATGTAAACAAGTCATGTCAAGTCATTGTAGGTAACCCTCCTATTGTTCAAGGGTTAAAGTCCTGGTAGTTGTGGGACCCTAGGGTTATTAGACTCTCCTAGAGAACAGCCCTAGTGAGTTATTGTCAAGTCAGCAATTAGTATAAATAGAGAGTGAGCCTCTCTATTTATCATACACTCACTCACACTTAGCGGTAGCACATAGATGAGAGAGAAGAAATAGCTGGGACAAGAGAGAGAGAGACTACTGCTATCAGGGGATCATCTTATTGTTTTTGGGGCTTTGGTTTTGTTGTTGATTCTATCTCTGAGGAAGTTGTGGGGTTTTCTCCTTTATGGTTTCCCCAAGGAAAAACTTTGTTTTTATTGTATCTTGTGCTTCATTGCTGTACTTGTTATTCTCTCAGTTAAAGATCCTAACATAATGCTAGCTTTAATGTTAAAAATCTAATATTTAAGTCTGCATTTTATTCTGGAAGTTTACTTGTATATGTTTAACAGAATAAATGAACCTAAAATGAGAAATGATGAAATTATGAGTAAAATTTCCTTTCTATATTTTTTCACTCATCTTACGATGAAGTACTCTACTACAGAAGGATTGTTTAGCTGTAGATAGGAATGATTACTTGAGTAAAAATAAATCTGAACTATTTATCTAGTTGTAGAGTTTCCATTGAAATTAAGCAACAATCTTCCTCTGATAATATTACCAGCATTATCTTCAGGTAGTTGTTTGAACTTTAAAATATTTTACCATTGTTTACCAGCTAACTACCATATTAATTCCATTTCTAGGTCTTAATTTTTATACATAAAAACCTCTAAAGATACTATATAGAGTCTATTATGGTAAAAATTTTATTACACAGATAGTAAATTTTGTGTATTATAATAAAATAAATAGTATTGTAATACAATTAACGTATTTACACTTAAAAAAGAAAAATAACTATTTATTTTAATACATTAATACCTAATTCATAAACAAGTATTGTATTTTTTTATCAGAAGTAATGCTGAGTTAAAACCTAAACTGTTCCTTTTAAACATCAACACAGTAAGTTCATAATGAACAGTTAATAGACTAAAAATGGTAAACTTTATAATATTTATTGTAATATAGTACCTTAAGTACTTAAGAAACAATAATGGTAAACATACAGTATAAAATTAATATTATTACTAAGACAATAAACTATCCTTCTAAACCCTACTCAATCATACAAACCTTTTTATAGAACAATAAGTTTACCTCGGCTAGCAATTGGCTTAAATTAGAAAAATTGTATATTTAAGATACAGTCTAATACTTATATTTATCCAACAGATTAAGTAACTCAAGGATAGATTCCATTGTTTCCATTTAAAAAGAAAACTATTATAATTCAATTATTATTTATACCAAAAATCAAAATTGTGAAATTAACTTAAATAGCAAAATTATTATTAAAAGAAAAAGAAAAACCCTAGGTTCAATCCTTACAAAATAGCTTTTACAAGTAGACAATTAAAATTTCCAAGACTTAAACTTCTTTGCAACCTAACACTGCTAACAGATAATACTATGGCCATAAAGCTCCGCCCTTTAAAGGAACCGTAAACAAAATCTTTACTATATCAAGAAATGTAACCAACAGTCATCATTTCTATCTCATTCTTAAAAAACAAAATACTTTAACAGCCTCATAGCCACGAAGGAGTTATGTTGCCTGAGCAAAAAGGGTCTAGGAAGTTTTCAAACTAATTTTTCATAGTATGAATAATACATTTAGAAACCTTTAACAGTATAAATCATTAAACCTAAATCACTATTACAAGACTCGTAGCTCGCCTGTGAAACCCTAAGGGTTGTCACCAAACATGACCTTATGGACTCCACTTTTAACCAAAATAAAAATACCAACTTATACAAGTAGAATGAACACTACAGTGATAACGCATAAGCACAATCGACACCACTGCAAACTGAAACAATGAAGGGTACCCAAGGTTTGGGACCGGCGCTTACCAAGCCTTTTATGCTTGCACCCATCAGCTCTTCACCTTCAAACCTTCAATTGGGTTCTTCACCTACCAATAAATAAGAAATTATTTAAAACTTTTAATAAATAGTTTAAGCATAAGTAAAAGAAAAGAAAAATGTACAAGGATTCAATACAACTTACCAGTCTAAATTTTTTAGCCTGCTAATGCCACAGTTGATTCTAAAGGAAACAAGTATGGAAAAGAAATAGAACAATAAATTTTTAACACCACGACCAAGCTGGAAGAACATGACAATGGCGAGAAACTAGAGTTTCAAAACCTACTAACGCCACAGCAAACCAATATAAACCATTGTTTTAATGACGAGCTCAAGCAACATTTATGGCAAAGAGCTAGGACTCCCGACCTGCTAAGCCCACAAAAAAATACAAAGTGATAAATGTTGCATATACTAAGAAGGCTGAGGGCCTATCGGCTCTTCTCTCCATCCAACAAACAGCTATGAAAATTTTAAAAAAAATGTGTTTTAGATCCAACCTAATGTAAAAGCTAGGGCTTAATTGCCAAAACCCTCCATCCAACAAAAATCCACCACGTGGATTCCACTTCAATTGAAATTCTTGGGGTTTTGATATAGTTTGAAAGCTGCACGTTAAACCATGCATTATATACAAATTAATGCCATTACTTTGGTTTATAAATATACAAGTTATTATATGCAAAGTATTACTATTACCTTTTCTTTAGTTTAAACAAGTTATTGTTTATATGATGAAGCTTAAGCTAGATTATAGTTTTTTTGTAGGCATTGTGAATTTTTTAACTAGTTCATGTTATTATTTCTATGCATTGGTTATATCTCTAGGCTAGTGTAATTATTATACATTATTTATATATGCCTAGGTTGGTTTATTTATATTTATAGTTAGTTTTGTTTTACAAGCCATTTAATTAATGATAAAAGTTATACCTAGGTTAATTCATATGGTATGCATAGAATATAAGTGCCTATGTTAGTTTATATATTTCTTTTGAAATGAGTTCTAGTGCAAACAGAAAAATTAATAATGATATCTTAGGGACTTAGGAAGTTCTAGGTTAACGTGGCATAGTACTTAGTAATAAAACTTGGAGAAGGTTTTTAGACTCATATTACTGCATTCAACGAAAAACATGTTGAATGACTTCATACCATAATTTAATTCTATTAGAACAACTGATCATCACTACCAAATATATTTTGTTACCTAGGAAGAGAAGTCGTTGATTTAGGCTTGGAAAATATTCCACATTGATAATCTAGACAATAAAAAGAGTCTAATATTTTTCTTTCTAACTTACTCTTTAGTCTTCACAGCTTTAATACCTTACATCATAAACTGGAAGAAATTTTTTACCTGTGAATCATTTACAAGCATCGAATCTGCATTAGCTTTGAAAAATCTAAGTAAGCCTTGGGCTAACCTCAAGCCCTTTCAGTAAGACAAGAAAAAAACTATCAGAATCATACACACGCTAAAAATAAACAATTGATATGAATTCAATAAGTTTCTAACTCATTAAATTTCAAGACTCAAAAATCAATACAGATTGAATACTGTTAGTAGTAGGTGTATTATAATTTAGTAAGTAATTCCATAATCTTTTAGTTACAGTTAGTCAAGAATATTAACTCCTAAGTTTTTGTTTTATGTCATGTCTTTATAAACTATCTGTCAACCAGATTAAAGTTAACCATTGAACTAGCAATCTAGCTAGGATTTAGCATTTATTATTACATAGAAAAAATTTAAATTTTGTGAAATTTTGGAGATGTCACATATGGAATCAGAGCCCACATTCAGAAATTAGGCTTGAAGTGGCTCCATGCACGTAACCAAAAAGTATAGATATTGATTTATGATTTTAAATGTTGTTATACAGAATATTTTTGAATAATATTTGTAGGTATGGAAGGGCTGGAAGAGTATGCAGAAGAGAGATCCCTATTAAATGAAAAAAAATAACTTTGGGAGAGAACCTCTTAAAGAAGATATAACTAATAATTCATCTGAATTACTGCAAACAGTTAAGGATATAAAAATTGAAATGGAGGTCGTTAAAAAAGAAAATGAGAGAATCCTAAGAGCTCAGGAGGAGTTGAATTAAATACTGTTGGAAACGTTTTCTAATGAAGAAAAGGATAAACAGATAGAATCCGACAGTACTTCCTACCAACATAAGGGTAGAAGCTAAAAATACTCTAAAATTGAAAGCAGATCCTCTTCAGAAATTAATGGTAATTTACACAGAAAGAAACACCATTACTCTAGTGATAGTAGCGAGAGTAATTGTCGCTCTAGAAAGAAGAAGTACAAGCCCTATGAAGAGATTTCAGGGGAGTTCAAAAATATTAAACCACCAACTTTTAATGGTGAAACAGAAAAAGGAGAGGAAGTCGAAACATGGCTGTCCAGAATAAAAAAAGTACTTTCATATATATAACTATTCTAATCAATTAAAAGCGAGGATGGAAATATATAACTTAACTGGAAAAACCGACATCTGGTGGCAAGACATAAAATGAGGTAAAGGCATAGAAATCGATAATGATCCAGATGATACAGAGAAGAATACTTCTGCTTATAAATTGTGTCGAGATAATACCTTCCTAGTTAAGAGGGAGTGTTGATGTATTTGTAACTTCAGAATGTACTCACTTGTATATTTTATGTATTGTACCCTGATGTTTATTCCGGGAAGTATCTATAATATAATTGAGTCATGTCATGCCCTGATGTTCCCGTCGAGAGATTCAATAATGTAAACAAGTCATGTCAAGTCATTGTAGGTAACCCTCCTATTGTTGAAGGGTTAAAGTCCCCATAGTTGTGGGGCCCTAGGGTTATTAGACTCTCCTAGAGAACGGCCCTAGTGAGTTATTTTCAAGTCAGGAATTAGTATAAATAGAGAGTGAGCCTCTCTATTTATCATACACTCACTCACACTCAGTGGTAGCACATAGCTGAGAGAGAAGAAGCAGCTGGGACAAGAGAGAGAGAGACTACTGTTGTCAAGGGATCATCTTACTATTTTGGGGGCTTTGGTTTTGGTGTTGATTCTATCTCTGAGGAAGTTGCAGGGTTTTCTCCTTTATGATTTCCCCGAGGAAAAACTTTTTTTTATTGTATCTTGTGTTTGATTTTTGTTCTTGTTATTCTCTCAGTTAAATATCCTAAGATAATGCTAGCTTTAATGTTAAAAATCTAATATTTAAGTTTGCATTTTATTGCAGAAGTTTACTTGTATATGTTTAACAGAATAAATGAACCTAAAATGAGAAATGATGAAATGATGACTAAAATTTCCTTTCTATATTTTTTCACTCATCGTACAATGAAGTACTCTACTATAGAAGGATTGTTTAGCTGTACATAAGAATGATTACTTGAGTAAAAATAAATCTGAACTATTTATCTAGCTGTAGAGTTTCCATTGAAATTAAGCAACAATCTTCCTCTGATAAGATTACCAGCATTATCTTCAAGTAGGTTTTTGAACTTTAAAATATTTTACCATTGTTTACCAGCTAACTACCATATTAATTCCATTTCTAGGTCTTAATTTTTATACATAAAAACCTCTAAAGATACTATATAGAGTTTATTATGGTAAAATTGTTAATACACATATAGTAAATTGTGTGTATTATAATAAAATAAAGAGTATTGTAATACAATAAAAGTATTTACACTTAGAAAAGAAAAATAACTATATATTTTAATACATTAATACCTAATTCATAAACAAGTATTCTATTTTTTTATAAGAAGTAATGCTGAGTTAAAACCTAAACTATTCCTTTTAAACAAGAACACAGTAAGTTCATAATGAACAGGTAATAGACTAAAAATGGTAAACTTTATAATATTTATTGTAATATAGTTCCTTAAGTACTTAATTAACAAAAACAATAAACATACAGTATAAAATTAATATTATTACTAAGACAATAAACTATCCTTCTAAACGCTACTCAATCATACAAACCTTTTTATAGAACAAGAAGTTTACCTCAGCTAGCAATTGGCTTAAATTAGAAAAATTGTATATTTAATATACAGTCTAATACTTATATTTATCCAACAGATTAAGTAACTCAAGGATAGATTCCATTGTTTCCGTTTAAAAAAAAAAGTATTATAATTCAATTATTATTTATACCAAAAATCAAAATTGTGAAATTAACTTAAATAGCAAAATTTTTATTAAAAGAAAAAGGAAAACCCTAGGTTCAGTCCTTACAAAATAGCTTTTACAAGTAGACAATTAAAATTTCCAAGACTTAAACTTCTTCGCAACCTAACAATGCTAACAAATAATACTATGGCCATAAAGCTCTTCCCTTTAAAGGAACCATAAACAAAATCTTTACTATATCAATAAATGTAACCAACAGTCATCATTTATGTCTCATTCTTAAAAAACAAAATACTTTAACAGCTTCAAAGCCACGAAGGAGTTATGTTGGGAGAGAAAAAAGGGCCGAGGATGTTTTCAAACTAAGTTTTCACAGTATGAATAATACATTCAAAAACCTTTAACAGTATAAATCATTAAACCTAAATCACTATTACAAGACTCGTAGCTCGCCTGCGAAACCCTAAGCGTTGTCACTAAACATGACCTTACGGCCTCCACTATTAACCAAAATAAAACTACCATCTAATACAAGTAGAATGAACACTATAGTGATAAGGCGTCAGCACCATCGACACCACTACAAACTCAAACAACGAAGGGTACCCAAGGTTTGGGACCGGCACTTACCAAGCCTTTTATGCTTGCACCCGTCAGCTCTTCACCTTCAAACCTTCAATTGGGTTCTTCACCTGCCATAAAACAGGAAATTATTTAAGACTTTTAATAAATAGTTTAAGCATAAGTAAAAGAAAAGAAAAATGTACAAGGATTCGATACAACTTACCAGTGTAAATTTTTGAGCCTGCTAATGCCACGGCTGATTCTGAAGGAAACAAGTATGGAAAAGAACCAGAACAATAAATTTTAACACCACGGCCAAGCTGGAAGAACATGACAATGGGGAGAAACTAGAGTTTCAAAACCTGCTAACACCACAGCAAACCAATAGTGACCATTGTTTTAACGACGAGCTCAAGCAACATTTATGGCGAAGAGCTAGGACTCCAGACCTGCTAAGGCCACAAACAAATACAAAGTGACAAATGTTGCAGAGACTGAGAAGGATGAGGGCCTGTCGGCTCTTCTCTCCATCCAACAAATAGCTATGAAAATAATAATAAAATGCATTTTAGATCCAACCTAATGTAAACTCTAGGGTTTAATTGCCAAAACCCTCCATCCAACAAAAATCAACCACATGGATTCCACTGCAATTGAAATTCTTGGGGTTTTGATATAGTTTGAAAGCTGCACATTAAACCATGCATTATATTAAAAGTAATACCATTACTTTGGTTTATAAATATACAAGTTATTATATGCAAAGTATTACTATTACTTTTGCTTTAGTTTAAACAAGTTATTATTTATATGATGAAGCTTGAGCTAAATTATAGTTTTTTTTGTATACATTGTGAATTTTTTAACTAGGTCATGTTATTATTCCTATGCATTGGTTATATCTCTAGGCTAGTGTAATTATTATACATTATTTATATATGCCTAGGTTGGTTTATTTATATTTATAGTTAGTTTTGTTTTACAAGCCATTTAATTAATGATAAAAGTTATACCTAGGTTAATTCATATGGTATGCATAGAATATAAGTGCCTAGGTTAGTTTATATATTTCTTTTGCAATGAGTTCTAGTGCAAACAGAAAAATTAATAATGATATCTTAGGGACTTAGGAATTTCTAGGTTAACATGACACAGTACATAGTAAGAAAAATTTGAGAAGGTTTTAGACTCATATTATTGCATTCAACGAAAAACATGTTGAATGACTTCATATCATAATTTAATTCTATTAGAACAACTAATCATCACTACCAAATATATTTTGTTACCTAGGAAGAGCAGTCATTGATTCAGGCCTGCAAAATATTCCACATTGATAATCTAGACAATAAAAAGAGTCTAATATTTTTCTTCCTAACTTACTCTTTAGTCGTCATAGCTTTAATACCTTACATCGTAACCTGGAAGAAATTTTTTATGTGTGAATCATGTACAAGCATCGAATCTCCATTAGCTTTGAAAAATATAAGTAATCCTTGGGCTAACCTCAAGCCCATTTAGTAAGACAAGAAAACAACTATCAAAATCATACACATGCTAGAAAAAAAATAATTGATCTGAATTCAATAAGTTTCTAACTCATTAAATTTCAAGACTCAAAAATCAATACAAATTGAATACTGTTAGTAGTAGGTGTATTATAAGTTAGTAAGTAATTCTGTAATCTTTTAGTTATAGTTAGTCAAGAATATTAACTCTTAAGTTTTTGTTTTATGTCATGTCTTTATAAACTATCTGTCAACCAGATTAAAGTTAACCATTGAACTAGCATGCTAGCTAGTATTTAGCATTTATTGTTACATAGAAAAATTTAAAATTTTGTGAAATTTTGGAGATGTCACATATGGTATCAGAGCCCACATTCAGACATTAGGCCTGAAGTGGCTCCATGCACGTTAACAAAAAGTATGGATATTGATTTATGATTTTAAATGTTGTTATACAGAATATTTTTTAATTAGATTTGTAGGTATGGAAGGACTCGAAGAGTATCCAGAGGAGAGATCCCCGTTAAATGAAAAAAATAACTTTGGGAGAGAACCTCTTAAAGAAGATATAACTAATAATTCATCTGAATTACTGCAAACAGTTAAGGATCTAAAAATTGAAATGGAGGTCGTTAAAAAAGAAATGAGAGAGTCCTAAGAAATCAGAAGGAGCTGAATTAAATACTGTTGGAAACGTTTTCTAATGAAGAAAAGGATAAACAGATAGAATCCGACAATACTTCCTGCCAACATAAGGGTAGAAGCTAAAAATAATCTAAAATTGAAAGCAATTCCTCTTCAAAAATTAATGGTAATTTACACTGAAAGAAACACCAGTACTCTAGTGATAGTAGCGAGAGTAATTATCGCTCTAGAAAGAAGAAGTACAAGCCCTATGAAGAGATTTCAGGGGAGTTCAAAGATATTAAACCCCCAAATTTTAATCACAAAATAGAAAAAGGAGAGGAAGTCGAAGCATGGTTGTCCGGAATGAAAAAATAATTTTAGATATATAACTATTCTAATCAGTTAAAAGCGATGATGGAAATATATAACTTAATTGGAAAAGCTGACATCTGGTGGCAGGACATAAAATGAGGTAAAGGCATAAAAGAGAAGAATATAAATTGGAACACTTTTAAAAAAGACTTTAAAATAAATTTCTGTCAAAGCAATATTACGAAGAACAAGATAAAGAATTTTATGACTTAATGTTGGGAACCATGAGTATGAAAGAGTTAAATAGTAAATTTCTGAGCTTACTGCGCTATGTTCCATATATTATTGATGAAAACCTAAGGTATAGTGGTTTCTGATTTGTTTACCTTTTCATATCAAGGATAGAATTGAATCTGATAATCCCAAAACCGTTGAAGAGGCCATGTGAAAAGCAAATTTCTGGTATGAGCAGAACCGAAAAAGGGAGAACATGCCAAACTGGAAAAAAAAAAGTTCTAATAATTTTGAACAAAGAAAGAAAGGTTTCACATCTAATCAGAATTTTGGGCATAATAACTCACACAAATTTTCTAAAAAAAAATTTCAAGGAAGTAATTCAAAAGGTAACCCACAGCAAAACCCTACTGTCACAAGAAATAAATAATTTACAAATAATCACAGCAACTATGTTAAAAATAACGAACATAAGGAACATGTAAAATGTTGGGAATTCCAGGGACCTCACTATGCATCAGTCCATCCTAACAGAAAGAAGATCGTCAGCAACATTCATGTTGTGCAGGAAGAAACAATGATTGGTGATTTAGCAAGAGGGATGCCCAGAATCAATGTAGTGCTAGAAACAGACAGGCTGAATATCAAACTTCCATTCTGGAAGTAGAAGGTATGCTTAATAATAAACCCATTTCTATTTTAATTGACACAGGCGCTAACCTGATTTATGTCTCTCCTAGTTTAGTAGAGAAAGGTAAATTACCAGTAGAGAAATTTGCAAAGTCATGGCTGGTTCAATTAGCTATAGGAGCAAAAAGAAGAGTAATTGATTTTGTGAAAGACTGTACATTATTTATGAATCAGTTTGAAACTTCTGTAAAGTTGAATGTACTTCCGTTAGGCTCCTATGATGTATTAATTGGAATGGATTGGTTGGAACAGCATCGAGTAGTGTTAAATTGTTTTGATAAAACTTTTACCTGTTTAAATAACAAAGGAAGAACTATAACAGTAAAAAGAATCCCTAGGAAAACAACAATCAGACAGATTTCTTCCTTACAATTAAAAAGGGTTGTTTAGAAAGGATGTAAATCTTTTGTTGTAACTATAACTAATGAAGAACACATTAATAAAGAAGACAAACTAAAATTAGATGATATACCAATTCTTAAAGGTTATTCAGATGTGTTTCCGGAGGAAATTTCGAGATTACCTCTGAAAAGAGAGTTGGATTTCACTATTGAGCTGGTACCTGGTGCAGTTCCTAACTCAAAAGCTCCTTAACAGATGAACATCATGGATCTTAATGAACTAAAATCATAATTAAAATAACTTATAGATAAAAATTATATAAGATCAAGTGTGTCTCCTTGGGGAGAATCGGTCCTTGTTGTTAAAAAGGACTATACTATGTGCTTATGTATTGACTACCATCAGCTTAATAAGATGAAAATTAAAAATAGATACATGTTCCCCTGCATAGATGATTTGTTCGATCAGTTACGTAGAGAAACAGTATTTTCAAAAAATGACTTAAGGTCCGGTTATCGTCAAGTCTGGATTAAGGATGAGGATATTTTCAAGACAGATTTTAGGACCCGATATGGTCACTACGAGTTCGATGTAATGCCATTTGGGCTAACTAATTCCCCGTCAGTCTTCATGTGTTTAATGAACAATGTATTACATAAATATCTAGATAAGTTTGTAGTAGTTTTTATTGATGATATTCTAATCTATTCTAAGACTAAAGAAGACCACAAAGAAAATTTAAAACTCACTTTATAAGTGTTAAGGGAACATCATCTTTATGCCAACTTCAGTAAATGCAACTTTTTCAAAGATAAAATACAATACTTGGGTCACATGATAACTAAAGATGGGATCTCGGTTGACCCAAATAAGATCAAAGCAATTAATGAATGGCCAGTCCCAAAAGATGTGATTGGTGTACGGTCATTCATGGGGATCACCGGTTATTATCGAAGGTTCATTGAAGGTTTCTCAAGGATCATGAATCCAATAACTTCTCTACAAAAGAAAGGAAAGAAGTTTGTATGGGATAAAAAAATGTGAAGAGAGTTTTAAGAAATTAAAAGAATTATTAACTACTACACCTATTTTAAGAATTGTGAATCCTAACAAGGATTTTTTTGTATGCACTGATGCATGCAACGACGTCCTTGGTGGGGTGTTAACTCAAGAAGGACACGTAATAGCGTACAAGTCCAGGAAACTTAAAATTCATGAGAAAAATTACGCTACTTATGATATAGAATTAGTTGTCGTGATACATGCATTAAAGATGTGGTGCCATCACTTGATCGGAAGAAAATTTATCTTAATGATGTATAATAAGGGTTTAAAGTATACATTGGATCAACCAAATTTAAATGCAAGGAAAGCTAGGTGGCTAGCTTTCCTTAACGAATATGATTTTGAGATCCAACATATCAAGCGGGAGGAAAATAAAGTAGCTTATGCTTTGAGCATAAATGTAAGATTAAATTTTATGGCAACAATGAGTACTTACAAAACATATTTAGAATATCAACTCGAAGAAGGAGTAAAATTGAACAAAAGTTGCCGAAAATTGCAGGCTAAAGTGGAAGAAAATGTAATTGAAAGTTTAAGTAAAGGATACATTTTAAATGAAAAAGGGTTAACACTTTATAAAAATAGATTGTATGTACCTAACGTAACTAAATTTAAATTGCTAATTTTGAATTAAATACATAACAGTCTTGATTCAAGACACCCTATATATCAGAAGACAATCACTATGTTACGGAAAGATTACTTTTGGATGAATATGAAGAATGATTTGGAAGAATATATTGCTAGATGTTTTGAATGTCAACAGGTTAATCATTGAACATCAGCATCCAACTGGTTTATTAGAGCTATTGCCAATTCCTAGCTGGAAATGGGAAATAATCAACATTGATTCATTACAGGTTTGCCTAAAAATCAAAACCAGAATGATTCTATAATGGTATTTGTTGACAAACTCAGTAATGTAACCCATTTTATACCAATAAAAACCACTCATAAGGTTGCTAATATTGTTGAAATATTTATGAAACAATTTTTTTGTTTACATGGAACTGAAAAAGTTATAATTTCTAATAGGGACTCTAAATTCACGGGAAACTTCAAGAAATATTTATTTAAAGGCTTCAATACTACTTTAAATTTCAGTACATATTTTCATCCGCAAACGAATTGGAAGACAGAAAGGGTAAATCAGATCTTGGAATATATGTTAAGGATGTATGTTAGAGAATAGCTAAGCAAATGGGAGGACTACTTATACTTGGTTGAGTTTTCGTACAACAACCACTACCTAGCTTCATCAAAATTCATCCCATTTGAAATTTTGTATGGCAAAAAATGCAATACTCCCATCTCATGGAGTAACCCCGTTGACAAGGTAATACTAGGACCTAAGTTATTAAAGGAGATGGAATTAACCATGAAGTAGGTACAAGGAAATTTAAAGGTTGCACAAGACACACAGAAGAGTCAAGAGGACCTTAAACGAGCTCGAAAAGAGTTCCAGGTGGGTGAACATGTTTTCATTCAGGTAAAACCTAAAAAGAGTTCCTTAAAATTAGGGAGTTGTGCTAAGCTAACACCTAGGTACTATGGACCTTTCAAAATATTATCTAGATTTGGACCAGTGGCATACCAATTGTCCTTACCACCGAATTTTAAAGTTCATAATGTTTTTCATATTCCTATTTTCAAAAGATATGTACATGATGCTACTCATGTTATAAATTGGAATGATGTGCGGGTGGAACTAGAAGGAAATTTTCTGGTGGACCCGGATTGTATCATCAACAAGAAGAAGATATTTCTTCGGAATCACACCATTGGGCAGGTGAAGGTGCATGGAAGCACCTTAGTCCAGAAGAAGCAACCTAGGAATTGGAAATTCATATGTGGGAAGCATATCCAACTCTGTTCTAGGGTAGCTCTGAGGATGATGAATAAAGCAACATCGAGGACGATGTTGGACTTAAGGGGGGGTGTATGTCACGTACCACAATTTCAATAACATTTTATGTTTAAGAAAACATTATATTTTACTTTTATTTTAAATTTTATGACTATTGACCATGGGGGGTCAAGGATGACTATAATTAATTATGTTGAATATTTTATTAGTTAATAAATAAAAGATGAGACCAATAGCCTAAGGATATTGTTGAATGAGTGTCCATTGACCCACTAGGAGGAATAGACTAGGTGAGAATAAACTAACACATGGCAGCATCCTCAACCAATTCTAGTTGTTACAAGGAAAAACTTCCCTAATTTTGTGGTCATGTTCCCCAAAAAAGTGGAACAGAGCAGGTGGATCATTAATTGAAAAACTGACCAAAAAGACCTAGGAATGCATATATATATCCATCGAATTCAACAGAATGTTGTTCAATCATTACCTTGTAAAAATTCTGAAGTTGAGAAGGATGCACAAGAGGTTCGATGAGGGGAAAGGAAGAAGTGGATTGAGTGATTAAGACTATTTTTAGATCTAGTGCAGCTTGTTAGCTAAGTTCTTTATTGTTGAGGACAAAAGTACGGCTTTTAAGTACTTAAGTGGAGTTGCAGGGGTATTTAGTCCCATTTCTTCACACGGTGCTTTCATCCTGTTGTATCAGTGGACAAGCTCAGGGATCCTAAGACAAGTAGTTGAGATATATTTAGGAAAAAGGTTGGGTGGAACAAGCTCCTTAGGCTGTTTGTCTCTTCTACAAATCATCAGGTTCCATGGTGTTATCTTATTTATCTTTATGCAAGAAATTCACTAGAATGAAAGTAGTCATGATTCGTTTTTACTATTATTCCTTAGGTACTTTGCATATGCAAATAAACTGTTTAAGTCTGCATTTTATTATGGAAGTTTACTTATATATTTTTAACAGAATAAATGAACCTAGAATTAGAAATGATGGAATGATGAGTAAAATTTCCTTTCTGTATTTTTCCACTCATCTTATGATGAATAACTCTAGTACATAAGGATTGTTTAGCTGTAGATAGGAATGATTACTTGAGTAAAACTAAATCTTAACTATTTATCTAGCTGTAGAGTTTCCATTGAAATTAAGCAACAATCTTCCTCTGATAAGATTACCAGCATTATCTTCAAGTAGTTGTTTTAACTTTAAAATCTTTTACTGTTGTTTACCAGCTAATATCCATATTAATTCCATTTCTAGGTCTTAATTTTTATACATAAAAACCCCTAAAGATACTATATAGAGTCTATTATGGTAAAATTGTTAATACATAGACAATAAATTGAGTGTATTATAATAAAATAAATAGCACTATAATACAATTAATGTATTTACACTTAGAAAAGAAAACTGATTATTTATTTTAATACATTAATACCTAATTCATAAACAAGTGTTCTATTTTTTTTATAAGAAGTAATGCTCAGGTAAAACCCCAAACCGTTCCTTTTAAACATCAACACAGTAAGTTCATAAGGAACAACTAATTGGTTCAATCCATACCTTCATCTATTCAAGATTGTTTGCAATATATAAATGAATTGCATCCCACTCTCGACCAACTGCTTGATGACAATAAACATTAAAATTCAAGACAGATGTAAATTTTCTGAACAAAGTATATGCTATTAATTGATGCAATAAATTGAAAATGTAATTAGAATATGAACCATATAATTAACATTCACTAGATAATAATTACCTTTCACCTTCCTCGATCTAACTTTCCCCTTCAGGTGCTCCCCTTCAAATTTTTTATTGGAGTCCGGATCACAAATGTGACATACAAATTAGGAAGATATTCACTAACATACAACACGTTTTGGTGTACTGTATATCCTTCCATCATATAACCCTCAGCATGTGCTCGTTGTCTCACTAAACCCTTCATAAATTTCATGTTCCTCTCAACCATCAACATGGACCTTAAGTGCATAGGTCCACACAACTCAATCTCCTCAACTTAGTGTATGAGGTAGTGTTCTTGTGTATTGAAAAATGCCGAAGGTAGATGCTTCTGCATTTCACACATGAGATGAGGAATTTCTCTCCTCCAATACTTTATATCTTCTTTATGGATTTCTTTAGATGTCAACCATCTACAAGTGACGCAAACCAATAATGATATTTAACAAAAAAAACATTAAATTATATATTATGAAATAGTGCACAAAAAAATATAAATTATACGAAGAATTAAAGAAACACTAAGCACAAGAAACCAATCATTAGTTACCTCATGTATTTACTAAGATTAATATAACTTGTTTGACATTGTTGTTGAAATTTCTCAGGAGAGAGAGAGGTAGAACATATTGTATCAGTATGCAAACCACGTCATTGTTTACACAAATAGTATACAAACAAGAAAAAAAAAATTATGCAATAAAATGAAAAAAAACAAAATTATATGGACATAACAATAATAATTATCTTGATGAATATGTTCCAATCATGCGTTTTGACCCCCACAAAATCACCTTTTTTTTTATGATATTCTAAAAAGTCGCACAAAATCCAATGGGAAATTTAATTTTCCACATTACTTCTTTGACAATATTGCTTTGCTGCTCAGTAAACATCCATGGAATTGAGTTTAAATTAATTTGGTCTCCATTGCTATGAAATTGGATGACGTCTTTCATTGCATGGTTTCCTTGTTGCCATGTCTTTGCAATCTTTCACAATTTTATCTTTCTCCCTCCTTAGCTACATTAGTCACCATAATGCTTCAGTCACATTCTTTCCAATATGCATTGTATCAAACAAATCAGCAATTTGTAGGTGCTCATAGTAGGGAAACCTGTTGAATTATATAGGATACATTTTCATTCCTCGTGGAAGCCCATTAATTCCTTCATGATCACGATCGAAATCATGAATATTAGTTTATAAATAAATTAAATTATAAATCAAATATGGCCACTATAGTAAAAACTCACAACAAAAATTAAAATACATAACAATTCATATACTACGATCCATACGTACCAGCTTGACGATTTCTATTGTATTGCATCTTCCAAAGGTGAGGTGTCATTCTCCATGGTTTTAATGCAGTCTTCTTCTTCCCATTGAAAATATTGTTTTCAGTTTTTCTATACCTGTGATTCTTAAAGAGGAAATTTCTATACTCATCAATCGCCTCCTTTCTTAAGCTTTTTAAGCGACAAGATTTTATCTTAGGACCATAAACTGGACATGCAAATTTACCCTTTGTCTGAAGACCTACAATATAGAGATGTGGAATGCCTATGTCAATTATAAATATATATAAACTATATTAACTACTTCATATAATTAAATTCAATTAAAGTGGAACTTAAAAATACAAACCACAAAATTGGGTTAACCCAGGGGCATCATGTATTGTCCATACAACCATTGCATGGAATTGAAATTGCCTTTTCTGTATTGGTCTAGATACGTCATACATAGTGAAGAAATTCCATAAGTTCAGTAGTTCATCTATAATAGGTTAAATATATACATTCATATCTTTGACTTGGAACTTACCTGATTGATACATATAAAATATAGAATTATGAGAACCATTAAGATATATAAACCATGCACAAGAGTAAAATAAAAAATCTACAAATGAGATGCCACAACTACATTAGAAATAAAACAGTTGTAGACAAAATACTTGAAATAATCATCCACAACATTATGTACTCCCTCTTTATTGACACCCATGGAGGAATGTTATTGTTGATAACAAAAATAGGTCACACCGTGTAAATGGATTTCATTTGTGGGTGATTCCATGAAGATGGGTAACACTTTTTGGCCAAATTTGGCGATGAAAACCTGATTTTTTACTCATGTGCTAGATAGAAGCCCTCAAAACGCATATATGCCATGTGTATTTTGACTTGCAGTAAGAAAACAAATTGTAGAATATTATGTTTTCTTCATAGTGATATTTTTTAAAAAATATTCTGATGTCATTTAATGTCTGAATTTTTGCATTTAATGAACTGTGTGACCTTACAAATTTGAAGAAGCTAATAAGTGGCTCGTGTCCACGTAGAGTAATTTAATCTTGCATTAATAATTCTAAAAAAATAAATATATGAGCATGATCTACATAAAATGCAGTGTGATGTGCATATTTTTTTGTTAATTTTTTTCGCATTATACAATTATTTATTATTTTTCGAAAGTGACCGCATTTGATTTCAGCATCGTTTTAAACACATATTTTTCCACGTAAAGGAATTTTTTCTATTTTTTCAAAAATTGAAAAACCAAAGATACCCTTTTGAATAGGACACGTCGATATGTGATGTGTGCATTTTTAAGAATTTTTTGACTGTGTATTTTTAACTCTGCGGATTTTTCTTTGCGCTGCTTCAAAGTTGTAGTGTGGTTTTCTAAGTATAAGTTTTAGAAGCAATTAAAAAATAAATATCATATGAATGCCAAAATGCGTGTATGATACGTCAATGGATAGAAGATTCGT
>LPNX010924835.1:0-53065 GCA_001517045.1 Pseudotsuga menziesii
TGTGGGAGCAGGCTGCGGTGGATAATATGGGGGTGGAGGCTGCACTGGCACGGCTACTTGAGGGGGTTGTTGATATTGCTGTGGAGCGGGTTGGGGGTTTGTCGCAGGGGCTGGCTGTGGCGGATAGTAATGGGGTTGGGGTTGCGGCGGTGTAGGAGCTGGTGCAGCCTGTTGGTGATAGTAGGGCTGAGGTACGACCGGGGAGGGGTAAGCAGAAGGCATATTGCCGAAGCACTGAGGTGGACAGGAGGGTCCATCGGTATGGAGTTGGGGGGGCATGTGAGCATACGAGGTGGTTGCTCCTGACTGTGATGTGGCCCGCGAAACTTCAGGTCCAGGAGTAGGACGGGTTATGGAAAAGGGCTGAAGTTGCGAAGAGAGACGGCCAATGATGCCATCGGCAGCGTGGGATGCCCCCGGCGCATCGTGATGTGGGGAATCGCCTCGAGGGGCGTCTGGTATGATGGTGTAAAGGTAACCCGACTGGGCATAAATGAGATCAAACTGCTGGGCTTTAAGGATAGCCTCTTCCTCCGACTGGAGTCGTTCAGCTGCCACATCCTTAGCAATGAGCGGAAGGAGGGACTTAAGGAACCAATCTAGGAAGATCCGGTCATCTAGTTTGATTTTGCAGAGGCTACGGCATCGCCGCCATTCATGGATGTGGTCGGTGATATGGGTAGCCATGTTCTGTCTACATGAGAGGAGGATCTCGACGCCTGCGTCATAGCGAACAGGAAACTGGAAGAACTGGAGGAAGGTCGAGGCCATGGACGTAAAGGTGTTGTGGGTGCCGTGGGGCTGCTCGATATACCATTTCGCAGTTGAGCCAGTGAAAGTGCGCTGTAATAAACGGAGGCGAATGGAGTCATCTACTATAGAATTGGAGGAACACCATAGATGGAAGGACATGATATGGTTCTGGGGGTCTTCACCTGCTTTACCCTCAAACTTAGGGATGTCCGAGGGGATTTTGGTAGGCATGTGGGGCCACGCAGGGTTGTGCTGGATGGGGTCATTGGTGAGCCTGGCTAGGTCAGGTAGGTTGAGGCTAGCCATATATGGTAAACTGGATGGAGGGTGTAATACGGTAGTGGGTTGGATCACCTTGGGGCCCATGCCCCCAGGTGGAGGGATGATGTGAGGGATGTTACCTCCAAGTGGGGGAACTACAGTAGCGGGTGTTACTAATGGAGTAGGTATGGGTATTCCTGCCGTAGGAATAGGTACGGTGAGGGGAACGGTGGACGGGCCTCCTGTGGAGGGCGTACCCATGATAGGTGTAGTAACTGGTATAGTGGCGGATGTACCACCGGTGGTCCCTATGATGGAGGGGTTGGGATTCACGCCAGCCATGGGGCTAGTGAGGGCGGTGTAAAGAGTGTTCTCGAAATCTGGTGACAGGGTTCTGTGCCGCTGACGAGTGGAGTCGAGTGACAAGGCTCGAGGTCTATGGTGATGACGTGTGGTGTCAAGTGAACCGTGCTGTGGGGGCTCGCCTCTGAGGCGACGAGAATATCTCGGAGAGTCAATGGTGACAAGTGGTTTTCAAATATGTGGGTAGTGGTGTCGGAAAAAACAACTCAAAAATCCTAATGCAACCGTGTGTGCAGAAGGAGAGCTCAAAAAGCAAGGCACTCAGGCCAAAAAACAACTCAAAAAACCTACTGTAACTGCGTGCTAAAATAGGCGGAGTGTCAACAAAGTGGTCAGAATACCAATAAGCAGTCGGTTTCCTAAAAAGAAAAAATCGGTGGACTCACTAGACCAAGAGGAGGTAAGGGANAAACCATTTTTTTTTTTTTTTGAAATCAAAAATGCTAAAAATTTTCTAAACAATGCTGTAAATAAAGGACAGAAATGGCTGTACAGCTGCAAGTGGGACAGGTGGCTGTGTAAGCGCAGGAAAAAGGGAGGCAAAGTAGCTGGGTTTCGGCGCAGAAACAAAGGCAAAAAACTGTTCGCGGACCGCGGGTATGGGGCGGACTCGCGCGGTCGGACCGCGGGTATGGGGCGGACTCGCGCGGTCGGACCGCGGGTTGGAAGGCAACAGTCGCGTGCAGATCGCGGGTTTAAAGGAAACAGGCGCGGTCTAGGTCGCGGGTTTCGGGCTGACAGCGGCGATCGGAGCGCGCCTGTGTAATGAACAGGCGCGGTCGGATCGCGACTGTGGGCGAAAAAAACGCGGTCTGGATGCAGGAAAAAAGGCTGACAGCGGCGAACTGGTCGCGGGTTAGGGCCTGAAATGTGCGGTTGGGCCGTGGTTGCGAAAAGGAAAAACGCGGTTTCCGGCGGCCGAAAACGACAGCCGAAAGTACAGTACGCAAAAATAACAGTAAAAAAGACAGCGGAGTCGCCAAAACTGTAGCTAGGGTTTTCACCCTAGCTTGTGCTGATGAGCACCTACTAAGGAATCTGGAATCCTTAGTAGCAGTTCAATAATGTAAAGAAAAAGAGACTGAAATGAAAACTAAGCTAAAGCAGTAAAAGTAAATAACATGAAGTAAGAACAGCAAAGAAATGTATAATGGTAATTTTTATTAATATTACCTCCGATGAGGAGGTTGGTGGAGTCCGTTGCGCTGGTCCGATGTCGGTGGCTTCGAGCTCCAAGCTGCTCCTTCTCCTTCTCCGATGGTGGAAAATAGGCCAAAAGGGTTCTCAATGGTGAAAATAGCTTGATGGTAAGCTAGGGTTTCACGAGATGTTTTGGCAGAGTAAGGGTGCTTATGACTGTGGATGTGGAATAATGGGTCTCCATCACTTATTTATAGTTTTTTAGTGATGGAGTGCTGGCCCATGGTTTTTGGAAACCATGTGGTTTAGGGCAGCTTGTTTAGGGTTTTCCTCCTTTTTCCTCATTATTTTTATTCCTTTTCTTCCCTTTTGGGGATTTTTGCTATTTTTAGAGGAATTTTGGTTATTTTTGGAGGAAAAATGGGGTTTTTGGCCTTTTGGAGGCATTTTAGGCCTTTTGGAGGTATTTTAGGCCTTTTGGAGGCTTTTTAGTGGGATTTTCAGGGAAATATGGTAGGCAAATGGACAAATGAGCCATGAAATGGGGTAGATGAGGTAGTTAACCATTTTTGGGTGTTAACAAACCCTTCACCTTACTCAACATCTACAACCACTCTTTGATTCTGAATAAAAAAATGTCCCTCAATTAAACTTATTTTTCATTGACAATGATTAGGTTGATGTGAAATCATCCCTAGTACAAAAACATCGTTGATTATCTTATTCATGAATGTTGTCCTATTTCTTTAGAATACAATGACCATAGGAGATTGAGACTGTAAGCATCAAAATATGTTATCCTTTGTTCTCTATTTTTCTACAGGTCTCCCAATGGGATACTTCTATGCTGTTGAAATGAGAAAATGGTTTAAAATATGCTAAATACTTTAAATGCTTCATTTGATGACGCAATTCACATCGGATGTCCTTTTGCAGTTAGGACTACAACTCATAAAAATTTACAAATAAGCTATTATTGGTCTAAGAATTTATGGGATTTCTTCAAATTCGTTCAATCATGTGATGCATGTCAAAACGTAGTTGGTAAACATAAGTTATCAACAACTCCATTGCAACCAATAATATCATTCTTTCCTTTGCTAAGAGGGGACTTGATTTCAAAGGTCCTATCAATATTCCATCTTTAATTGTCCATGCTTTTATCCTTACTAATAGCAATTCTTTTTCGAAATGATCAGAAATAGTTCCTTTAAAGATTGTGACTGATGCCTAGGTAATTACTTTTCTTAAAAATTGCATATTTTCCAAATTTGGGAAAACATACCAAGTTCTAAAAGCTTTGGTTAGGTCCATATATTGTTGCTTCGGTAGTAGGTAATAACTCGTACCTTTTAAAAGATTATGATGATAGGATTTTCTCTTATAATACTAATAAATCACATTTCAAGCCTTATCATAGCCTTGAATTAGGGTCACCTCAGTTATAAGCTTATGAAGTAGTTTTTTCCTTGTTTTATTGATTCGATTTAAATTGTTTCATTAAATTTAATGTGTTTAATTATTTCGGCTCATTTATTTGATTTGTTCGCTTTGGTACTTCATTATTATTTCCATTATTGACTATCTTCCTTCTAATATTTCCCAACATTTAACTATATTTGTATATCCCTCCTCCTTTGGATTCACATAAGATATCTGACTAAGACTACTACATAGTTTAAAAACAAAGGATTTTTATTTCTACATTTCAATGACCAGCCTCTAAAGCTAACATGAATGCATCCATGATTTGGATAATGAATTTTAGATAATATTATTTTGGTAACGATCCTTTACCAAGAACATCACTTGTTAGATTACTCCCTCTCATTGAAATTTGTTTAAATTGTCCCCTTTCATCACTTCCCTTTTTATTCATGCCTTTGATAATTCTTATTTTGCGTACTTGTGTAAATATCGTTGGTCTACTCTTTTCCCTCTTCACTTTATAAGAGTCTACTATTACTTTATGGTAGATGTTTTTTTTCAAAAAAAAATATGAAAATGTGAACACCTCGTTGCAATTGCATGTGTCATTCGATAACTCAAGGAAATGATTAATGGTATTGTGTTTTTTATTATGTAGAAAGTTTATAGTTGATTCAAGATTGTGCATATTGTGCCAAGCATTTGAATTTAATGAAATGCGAGTGTTTATTTGAAAATATCTTGTGAAGCTACATATATTTTGCGTGTTAATGGCGATATGAATGAGTTTCATTTTTGCATGTGATTTACCGATTGTGTACCTTCCATGACCTTCCATTTTAGCTACTCAACAACCCATGGTTATCCTATGTGTATCAATCAGCACTACATTGTATTAACATGACACCATTGTCTTTTATATACTTTTCGATGTGGATTATCCATCACATGAGGCATGAAGTGGGCTTAAACACAATCCATCGAAGGTTTATGTGATGGTATAACATAATAAATTTGCTCAATATTTAACATCACCTATGGATTTTGTTCCATTGATTGTCCTTGTCTCAACACTTGTGGATACCACTTTTATATCATTTATTAAAAGTAAAACCCCACATCCATTACCCTATGTAGTAACTTTGATTTCATCTTCCAACAAATGATAAAGGTCATAGAAATTTGGAAAACTTAATTCTATAATGGCATTGATAAACTCGTTATCTGATTTAATTCCCACGATTCTCAAGATTACTCCTATGTGAATGATGGTTCGACATTTGGCTTAACCTATATGTTGTGTTCCTCTTCCTTGGCTATAATTTTACATTTCCTTATGCATGGTTCATTATTATGCCATCGGACGTCATATATATATATGAATTCCTCATTAGTATTAATTTATTTAGATATGGGCAAAAAATTTCAATCTTTTAAAGTTTGTAATAGTTTTTATTAAATGTAATAGAATTTAGACTAAGGTTTATAATATTTAAAACATTTAATTATTATTATTTATTTTTTTAGATTATTATTCGTTTGGGGATATGATGTTATTCTGGGTTTTTGTGCCCCAAGACCTTGTGGCGAGGATGATATCAGTAATTGTATAATTATCCTCAACTTTTTCTGGTTTTTGCTCCGTATAAACAATACCTTATTTATCATAAATCATTCATCCATGATCCAAATAGCACGGGGCAGAGATGGCAATTAATATTCTGGGTTTCCACGATCCACCAAGTTAAAAAAACGTTTTCTACCAAGTTCCCTCCCGAAAAATAAATCTCTCAACAATGATTCAGATCACAAGCGACAGTGATGGCAATTAATAATATTATATAGGACAAATAAAATACATTAAGACATTCTAACCAAGCATATCAAATTGTACAAAGTGTCAAGTTTTTTTAATCTCTGTGCCATCTTAGGGTTACCAAGCTCAACGTTTGCAGGTTTCAAGTGACTGATTGCATCAAGATTTCTGAGTATGGTTTTCGTACCATGGAGATTTGGGCATCAACAAATTGTTGAATAGGGAGAGTTTCATTCCAATTTCCCAAGTCTTTGCTCTTTGATGAGTCTTATTCAATTTCGGAGTCGTTTGCCTTTGATTTATTGAATGCACATGCTGCTTTGATGAGGCTAGAGTGCACATGCTACAACATAAATGGCTTGAGGTGCACATTTTGTGCTTGAAGGCCGACAAGAAACGCTATGCATTGTTAAAAGATGAGTGTAGCATTTATATAGAAAACTGTGAGCAATTAGTGGCAGCCATAGCATATTAGGAAAGGAGTGTAGCATGTAGAAGCCCGCAAGCATCCAATAGCAGTATCGTATCGTAGCATTCATTCATAGCATACATTTGTTTCTTTTTGAGGTTAATTTTGAATCTTTATAGTATATATAGAATTTTGGTTTTCCATTTTGTAAGCTCTTGTCTATCAATTTGGATTTCCATAATTCATCTTTAACTTCTATTGGTATAAGAAGTATGTACATCTATTTGGAAGCACAAGGTTATGTTCTTTACATCCGATCAATTTGGCTTGCATAATTTTTATTATTATTGGTATATGAAGTATGGCCATTTATTTGGAAGCACAAGTTCTCTACAATTGTTTGGATGAATGTGTTTTATCTTTATTCTTGTCATTTTTTTTTAGTTTTTGGGAGATTGTATATTAAGTCTTTTGAATTGTGTTATTTTGAATGTGCTTTTTTTATTCGTAGCATTTGCAATCTTTTGGAAGATTGTATGCTAAACTTTTGGAAGATTGTATACAAGGGTTTTAGACTGGGTTATTTTCATAATTCTGAAGTAGGTTTTTTATCTTCATGTATATTTACAAGAATATAATTATCAAAGTGCACAAGAATAAAATAAAAAACAGCATGTATATTTTAGTTCTTCATTTTAAGAAAGTATTATAGCTATACTTATGAGAAGCTCGAAAGAGCTACATATCTATACTTCAGTTGACTATCGAAGATATATGTTGAAGTACAACATATCATAAAGATGGAATTTCACAAGAATATAATTATGGAATAAGTTTGTTTTTTGTATTTTGTATTTTGCAAGAGGGGTTTAATCACATAGGTGAAAGTGTGCACAGGAATGAGATAAATAAGTTTACAAGAATGTAATTATGGAATAAGATTGTTTTTTAGATTTTGTGTTTTGCAAGATGGATTTGGTCAGATAGGTGAAAGTCCACGGGAATGAGATAAAAATAGTATGTATGTTTTTAGTTCTTTTTAGTTAAAGTATACATATCAAAGGTATATGCCTATTTTATAGGTGAAAAAGAAGAAGGCCTACTTCAGTTGAATATATGTTGAAGTATACATATCAAAGGTATGCCAAAAGAGAAAAAAAGAGGCATGACAATTTTGTGGAGTTTTTTTTTATAGATTATTTGACATATATTATATACTTCAGTTGAATACACATGCTTCTTTTCTAGGTAAACAAAAAGAGGCATGCCAGTTTTATGTAGCTTTTTTATTATTTGAAAATTGAAGTATGCATATCAAAGGTATATGTTTCTTTTCTAGGTGAAAAAATAGCACGAGAATCACAATTTTATGGAGTTTTATTATCATTTGATAATCATTATATTGAGTAGGATAAAAGACAACTAAAACAACTCGCTTTTCTGGGAGTTTTTGTTGAAAATGGTCAAAATTGTTTTTAAAAATTGCTACATTAGTAATTTTGCAATTACAACAATCGCGATATTCTTTTTAGACAAACTCATGGATTTTAAAACTACCCAGATAGTTAAAATTGATTTAATCACTGCAAATTACCATTTACACAAAAATTGCTAGGTTGAGGGCATTTTGGTTAGCGTTTATACTGCTCCTTATTATATACTTCAGTTTAATATGCATGCTTCTTTTCTAGGTAATTGAAAAAGAGGCATGTCAGTTTTATGTAATTTTTATTATTATTTCAAAATTAGGTTGTTTGACAAGTTTTGGTTAGGATTGTACTCTACTATATATGGATTTTCAGAATTGAGTTTTCCATTATCTCAATGGATTATCTATTATGTATAGAATTCTAGATGCCTTTATGTTTTGCATTTAAAATTAATAGATTATCTATTATATAGAATCAAAGATGTTTGTGTATTTTGCATATATAATTGTAATAATTATTTTTATTATAATTTTCATAAAGTTTAAAAGATTTGAATTCGATTACATGGGTCATGATTTGTGTTTAATAGTTGAACACTTCAATCTTTTTTTTTTAGTAATTATTTGTTTTTATCAAACCGTTGAATTATGCTATATTTTTATATTTTTAAATTGTTAGTTGTATTTAATATTTTTTAGTAATTATTTTTTTATTAAACAGTTTAATTATGATATATTTTCTATATCTAAATAATGGAAGAAATTAAATATATATTATATTTTTAAAATATTTAAACTTTGTTAAATGAGTTATAATTTGTATTTAATATATGAATACTTAAAATTATTTTCAATAATTATTTAATTTTAATAAATAGTTAAGTTATGAGATGGAAGGAATTAAATATATATTGTATTTTTAAAACCTTTGTATTTTAATTTGTATTTAATATTTGAATACTTAAATATTTTATTAATAATTTTTTTTTAAAGTTAAGTTATGATTTTTCTTTAAATTGTATTTAGTTGTATTTAATATTTATATCTCATTAATGGAAGGAATTAAATACATAATGTATTTTCAGTCATTGATTATTTTATATTAAAAGTTATTTTTGATTAAAAATTAATAATAATGTATTTTGCATTTTCATTATTCTCTTCCCAAATAATTATAATTTATTCTAGCTATTATTCATCGTGTTTACATTGATAAAGGAATTAAATATATATTGTATTTTTAGTAATTGATTGTTTTTTATTAAAAGTTATTTTTGATTAAATACTAATAGTAATGTATGTTACGTTTTCATTATTATTTTCTCAAATAATAATATTTTTTTTCTAGATATATAGGCGACCCCTAGGATAGAGGCTCACCTCGGCGGGCTTTGCGACGTCTCGAACCCTGCTAAGTCACAAGTTACTGGTATATATGTCTTGCGGGCTGTTGGATATATTCTTGAGAGGTTGATCTTCCCATGATATAAAATTATATATATCTAAGTCTTAGTTTTAGTAAGGATCAAATTAAATACAAATAAATACTTATATGATTATCATAAATAGCATTATATGTAAGACTTAGTTCTAGTTTTTTAAATATTTTATTTTTATATTTTAATTTTTTTTAATATATTTTATTGATCGGTTTGTAGTTTCTTCACTTCGATTGTAGGGAGCGATAATGGTTAAGTCAATAGACAGCTGAACCATTACGTGGAGAAAAGATCAGGGTGTTAGCCCATTCATTGACCAGTCCATGGGGGTTGTATCCAACATGCTACGCCACGAGGTGGCAATGTCACAAGCTTGAGTAGTTAAAGATGCAACAGGACCAATAGCTTAATAACCCGTTGGATAGAAGGACCTTAGCTAGTGACTGACCGTGCATAATAGAATGGTGTATGTTCATGATGTAAGTTACTTAATGGATTTTGGGAGATTACAAAGCACTTCTATCTGTATTTACGTTACTTCATACCTCTATCCTCCATCCTTATGGTGAATCCACAGACTAAGATTCATAAGATTACATGCACTTGACCGATGGATGGGAATGAATGGATAGGAATGAGAAGCGGTCAGTAGTGGGTCATTTTTTGAATCATAATAAGAAGTGGGCCATCATAATATACCATGAGAATAAGGAGGGGAAATGACCGAGCCATAGTGATATCCATGAAGCCAGAGAAGCATTGGATATTATTAAGGTTGTCGGTGGTTCTTGAATTACTCACATAAACCCTACCTTCATTCTGAGCGATGACTCTTCCCTCTCTCCAGATCATAAGCATTCTCTTATTGTAAAAGACTTTGGGGTTTTAGGCAAATGGGGGAATGCTACAGTGTTTCCACCTGAATAAATACATCCAAGCTCATAAAACTAGGAGATTATCATTCTTGCTTCTGTCAATAGATGAAAAGCTCGTGACAGAAGTGTTGCTAAAAAATAGAATCATAAGTGATGTTTATTTTCTTCACTACTATAAAATGATGCCTCCCCTTACCTTATTTTTACGGGGATAGATATGTTTGGGCTATTAATTAAAATATTTACCTCAAAAAGAACAAGCTTG
Organism: Pseudotsuga menziesii; assembly: GCA_001517045.1. Lineage (NCBI taxonomy): Eukaryota > Viridiplantae > Streptophyta > Pinopsida > Pinales > Pinaceae > Pseudotsuga > Pseudotsuga menziesii. The sequence continues at coordinate 10,179 of LPNX010924835.1, forward strand.
AACTATTGATTGAACCAAATTACTATCTCCTCTTTAAAAGGTAAAATGCGGTTCTCTTGAAACTTTTGATTCATTTGTAAATGTCTATGGTTTTTTTTTATCAGTTGGTGGAAACAATTGATTTTCAATATTGTTGTATCTATTATTTCTTCACTTAGTTTCATAAATTTTAGTGGACACTATGGGGATTAAAAAATAAAAATTCATTAAAACCTTAATCTAGTGCCTAAATAAATAAACAAAGGGAAGGGGTATGCATCATCAATCAAGTCCACCAACTACAACACAAAACTTGAACATCACACTTTTTTTTTGTTAATAAGAAAGAAAACTTTCTATTACTATATGATACAAAAATAGTATACATTCAATCCCGTCCAGGTGAAAGAGACACACTGGACCGAGAATTTCTTCAAAGAGTTTATTCTGTCATTTCCCCCATTCCTCTCTCCCCTTATCTTTCTAAGATTCTGGTCATCCAGACCACTTCCCACATTAACATCATTCATATCAAAATGATTACAGAGAAAAATAACATGATGCCTATCAAACCAGTAACTACACAGAGATAGATATCTAGTGAAGGATTCCCTACTGATTACCCCTTCTTGAGTGAAATGATTACATTCATATATAAGCAAAACATTATTCATTAAAAGCATGATAAAAATAGAGTTCAATGACCGAGCAAAAATAGCAGAAAATAGAAACATACGAAAATCCAAAAACGCTACCCTCTCTAGGGCCTTACTGCAGTTGTGGATCAATGGGGGAGGGTGGCGGCATCGTGGGATGCTCCCTTGAGATCTCCAACAGATTGCCCACAATCAGATCCAACATTTTGAAACCTACAGTGCTTTCTTGCTGCCTCTGTCTGATCATGGCTAATGATTCCTGGATCCCATACGCCAGTTGCAAATTTGCCTGTATGTCTCAAGCCAACAGAATGTGAAACGTCTAGAATGGACTGGCTGCTAAGGGTTGCCCTTCATGATTCTCATATTCTCAGATAAGCTTGACTTCCTTGACATTGATCATGGATTCCACCCTTGCCGGAGTTTCTTCCATATATTGCGCCCCCTTGTTAAACGCCAGAGGAGCCGCGCCCTCTTCCAAAGGTAGGGAACTACCAGATGAGCATGCTTGGGATATATTCCCCCCTTCCATTCTTCCCTATTTCCCCTGGCTACACTGCACATGCCATTGCTAAGCCATTGTTTTGCAGAGCTAAAAATTTCGAGAGGCCTACATGAGAAGGTGAACAAAACTAATCCTGACCATGGTGATCCTTTCACCATCCAGAGATGCATATATAGCTGCTCCCTTAACCTTGATGATGTAACCTACCTCATCATCGCTGGTTGATGTTTCCATTTCGCACTCTATGAAAATTTAGCCTTAAAGTTCCAAAGCCATTTAATCTTCTCCAAATCCTTCCCTCTGTGTGAAATATTAGCAACCCTATCCCCCATTAAAGGCTGCCTAGTATGGACCTTACTACTATTGCTAGTCTAGGAAAAGAGACTCGATAGTTACCCACTAGTAAACCCAAAGGGTATAATCCCTTGTACCTCACCATACCTCACAAGCACGAAAGGAGACGTTCTTATAATTGAAGGCCCGACGTCGAATCATCCTCACCGAATCGAGTGGGCATGCCACCATCCTCCTTCAGATCGCTCATCCACTTCCCACATGTCCTAGCCTTAACATCAGGCTGCATGAAATTAATGCCATGTGGTATGGATGTCTCGTCATCTTCATTTTCCCCTGACACGAGGTTGTGGAGAGGGGCCCCAACATGCCGGATCATGTGTCCATCTGAAGGCTTCTCGGTTATGACAAGGGTGATGCGTGTGTGGGAGGAAGCGACAGACAACAGGGTTGAAGAGGGAGATTGATTGCACTTGTCCTGCATCGGAGGCGGAGGAACATACAACTTTTGAGGACAACATACATCTATCCTCCTGATGTCTTCCACCGCCAAATCCTCGTATTTTATTCATAACGGACCATCTCTCTTGTCGTCATTTACCTCTGCATGGAAGGAAATACCCTTTCCAACCCCTTCGTTTGCTAAGGCATCCGCCACCCCGTTACCTATCTATTTAACGTGCGAGAATATGAGTGCAGGATTGTCCCTTAGCCAACTTCTTAGCATTGTAATCCTGCACTACCATCACCAGTTTTTGGAGACTTGGCCTATGGTCACTCCATTCTAAATCCTTCTAGCTATGTTAATGACCACCAGAGAGTACCCTTCCATAATCAAAGGGGTTCTCTAGTTCTGTACAGCCCACGAGACCCCATTTATGAGGCCTTCAAGCTCCACTAGGTTGCTAGTGTTGGTTCCTATGTTGCCCCAATAGATGCTGAGAATTATTCCTTGTGAGTCCCTAACCGCTCCACTGAAGCTAGCAGGTCTCGGGTTCCCTTTTGCAACCCCGCCGAAGTTCAATTTGAAGGCCCCCGTCGAAGGATTTTTCCAACAATCGGAGCTGCTTAGCTACTTATTCATTTTTCTAGGATGTGAGTTGTTCATAGGTAATGTCCAAATTCCCCATCCATGAAGAATTTTTTTGTCAATTTCTTCTGTTGCATAATCCTCCTGTGTCGATGGAGTTAGCGTTATAGTTTCTTTTATATGAGATTCTATAATCACCCAAATTTATTCTACACGTTGCTTTTTGTTTTCACCCGAGTTTTCCATATTTCCCAAACCTCGAAGCCTGAGAACAACTCCTAGATTCTATTCACTATTTTTTTTTAATATGTTCTTTGGCCATTTAGCTATTTTTATGTCGGGTCTTCCTTTACATCTGTTATTTTTTTTAAACAACCCAACACATTTTTCCCATATAGTGTTCGCTATTGGACATTCATCCAACAAGTGGCTTATAGTTTCATTGCTATTTTTGCAAAGGCTACATCTTGAAGGACCCAAAATCCCTCAAACCTGTATATTATCCCATGTGAGAATGCAACATTTGAGAAAGAGGCAGCTGAAAGATGCAACTTTGGGCCACCATTTTCCTCCCCAAATTTTCTCCATTTATCCTCCTTTTCCAACCTATGAGTTTCAGTCAGCAACCCTATGGCCTCTTTAATATTGAACCTTCCAAGGTTGGAATATCCCCAACATATCTTGTCTGGGCCATCATGCCAGGGGATCTTCCTGGAGCAGAGTTCCATGTAGAAATCCTCCATGTCCTCTGTTGGTACCAAGGTTTTCCACCAGTCTTTTCTCTTCCATGTCCTGAATATTTTGTTAGGGCACCCGTAGTCCCAAACTTCACTCAAATTTTTCATATGGCTATTTTGGAGATGGTATATAAGTGCTAGAACATCGTCCAGACTATCAATACTTTGCTCCTGGTTCCAGGCGTCGCTGATGAGCAGTGCTGAGCTGCCATTTATTACCTCCTAGAAACTAACTTTGGATAAGGTTTCGGTTTTCCTGAGACGATTTCCAGATGCTGGAGCCCGGGATATCCTCCCCAAATCTTATCAACGATTGTTTTGGCCATTGGAGTGCATGCCATAGATTCTCCCATGGTTCTTCCTTGTGATTTATCCAATTCCACCATATCTTAGCTCCCATTTATTTATTAATATCTAATGGGTCATGAAGACCTAACCCTCCCACCTGTTTGGGTTTACATATAGTTTTCCAGTCCACCAATGGCCATTTCCTGTGGCTATCATCTCCTCCCCATAGAAAGTTCCTTTGAATATTCCTGATCTGCTTTATCACTGATTTTGGTGCTGGAAAAACTGAGAACATGTAGAGAGGCGTAGCTTGGAGGATTGACATAACCAGAATGAGTCTATTGGGGAAGTTAAGGGCTCTAAAATTCCATTAGCTAAGTTTCTACTTGAATTTGTCCAAAAGATCCTTCCAAGAGACCTATCTGATGGTCGATTATGCAAGCGATGCTCCTAAATATTTGGAAGGGAGCCCTCCTTAAGAGAATCCCAATATCCTTAGAATGTTTTTTTTCATGATTTTCGGAGTATTGAAGAAGTATATCTGGGATTTATCCTTATTGATTTCAAGATCATTGGCGTCCAAGAAAGTGTCCAACCCATATTTTATGCCTCATGCCTCCTATACAGTGGAAGGACCCATAAGCATCATATCATCTAAAAATTGTTGGTGAGTTTAAGGTTCCAGCTCAGCATTAAGGCATAGCCCTTTGATCTTATTCTCCATGCGTAAGTTCTTGAGAATTCTACCTAGACCCTCAGTTTCTATAATGAACAAAAAGCAGGAAAGAGGGTCACCTTGTCTAATTCCTCTTGAGACATGGAAGGGTGTGGATGGGGTACCGTTAACTAAAATGGAGAAGAAGGACAATGAAACCAGTTTCATGACCTACCCCTTCCATTGGTCCGATAATAAGAAAGCCTGAAGCACACCTGCTAAGAATTTCCAATTCAATTTATCATAATATTTAGACATATCTAATTTCAGTAGCATACCTGGGATTTTCCTGATTTTGACTGAATGGATGGTTTCATGGATCGGAATGATTCTATCCAGAATTTGCCTTCCTTTGACAAATCCCTCTTGCTCAGGGGAGATGATTATAGGAAGCAGGGGACGAAGACTCTTGGATATAACCTTAGAAATTATTTTATATATGACATTACATAAGGCGATCGGTATGAGTTTTCCAGAGTCTTTCGATCTTGTTTCTTTTGGAATAAGCACTAGGAAGGTTGTGTTAAGAGATTTCAGAATATTACTAGTCTTCCTTGAGTCCTCCACTAGAGCCCAAAATTACTCTTTCAGAGAATCCCAAGAGTCATGGAAGAAGTTGGTGGTAAACCCATCAGGTCCTGGTGCTTTATCATTTGCCATTTGCTTAGCTGCAGTGTCAAATTCTTCCAACTCAATTGGTTTCAGAAGCAAGAAGTTATGCTCTTTTGTGATGAATTTTGGAATGTGACTCAGAACCTCCCTTTGGGATGAATCCCTATCCTAATCTGGTTTCTCCAAGAGCTTGGCGAAAAAAGAATTCAAAGTGAGTTCCAGGTCTTCCTCGATTTCGTCAATATGTACTTCTTCTGTTTTCAATCTAGCCATTCAGCTTCCTTGGCGATGTTGCATGGCTGCTTTTTGGAAGAAACTGGTATTTCGTTCCCCTTCTTGGAACCAGTTAACTATGGATTTTTTATTTCATGATTTTTCCTCTTGTTTTTCTCTTTGGATAAATTCATGGATCTGTGCTTTTTCTTCCTCTTGAATGTCCGCCATGAAGCCAGTCTGCATACCTCTAGTTTGCACCTCTTTGATTTTTCCATCCAACTTCGCTTTATCCTTAAAGATGTTACCAAAGGATTGTTTGTTCCAATTCTTGATTTTTTATTTAAGGAGTTTAAGCTTTTGTTGGAACTGGTACATCCGCGTTCCTCTTATGTTTGGCATTTCCTCTCACCATTATTTTAGTTTCTCTAGGAAGTCATTTTGGAGAAGCCAAAAATTTTTGATACAAAATGGTCTTCACAGGTTAACCCCTACACTGTCTCACTCCAACTTAATATGCTAGTGGGATGATCCGTCTGATGGGAGTACCATAGCCCTCAGTTCTCCCCCATTCATCATAATGCATTTCGAGACCAAAAAGCGGTCTAGATGACAAGCTATTCCCCTGTCTCCTATTCTTTTATTATTACACGTGAAGGTACTGTTGGTTGTTCTGACATCGACCAATTCTAGGTTATCAATAACTTCATTAAAATACTCACTGGTAGGATTTAGCTGCCTTATCCCACATTTTTTTTCATCCAAATTCCTGACCAGGTTGAAGCCCCCTCCAAAAATCCATGGTTTTCCTTTCGAAGTCCTTTTAAGCATCTCTAAAGAGTCCAAAAATTGCACTTTATGTTCTTCTCAAGGAGGGCCTTACACATTGGTAATAAACCCCCTGGTACTAGTACCTAAGATATGGAATGATGCCAATAGAGAGTACTAGGTTGCAGAGAAGTCAGAGAGGGAAACCTCTCTTGGGTTCCAGAGAATATCGATACCTCCAGCTGCCCCTTTAGCGTCCACTACAATGGCCTCACTTCCTCTCCAAACTTTTCCTCCAATAATATTCAGTTCTTCCTCTGAGCATTTTGTTTGTTGTAAAAAAATTATACCCAGATTTTCCAGTTCTATCCTTCTCCTTAGAAGACGAATCTTCAAGGTGTTGTTACAACCTCTTATATTCCAGGATGTGATCCGCATTGGAAACTTATTTATTCGCAGGACAAAGGGCCGCATCTATGGTAAGATATTTCCCTGATTCCACCAATTGATCCCCTGCCATTTTAATCCTTTGCACATTACTGTGCCTTCCTCAGTTTTCTTTCTTCCTTTTCTTTTTGTCATCCAAATCTTTGAGGGGTTCTGCTGAGACCCCAAGAAACTTCATCGATTTGGCCTTAATTATCGCTTTTTCCAATAATGTGACTTGTTGTGGAATAATTTTTTCAGGGACCTTCTCAGAGCATGCCGTTTCCAGACCTACCGGATCCAAATCTCCTATCTCCATTTCTTCCTCTTCAGCTTCAGATGTATTTTTATCGTCTTCCTTGATTTCCTGAGGCTCTTCCTATGTCTAGATCTTCGTGCTTAGTTCAATTTCTTGAGTTTGTTGATTTTGAATATTTTATTCTTGATGAGTGGTGGTCTGCTTGGGTTCTTGGGGGGATTCAAACCTATTTTTCATTTGGACTTTTTTATATATTTCAAGACCCATAGTCTTCTTGGTTGATCTTTTCTTATTTTGGACTCAGGTAAACCGCTCAAAATCTTGATTTTCTTGATCTTTCCCTCCTAGTTTTTTATTCTGTGGGCATTCTCTGAACAAGTGTCCATGCTCAAGACATCACCTACATTTGAACGGTATCTGTTGACAGTCGATTGCTTGAAACCAATCCTCATCCTCCCATGTTAAGTCAATTCCATCTAGAAGATCCTGTGATATATCAAGATATATGCAAATCTGGGCATAGGAAGTGTACCGCCTCTGTCGGGTTTGCTCTGAGACTTTTACAAATTTCCCTAGGATGTTCCCAATGTTCGTCAGGATTTCTTCTGTCCAGTAATCCGTAGGAAGGGAGTACATTCTTATCCATACCGGGGCTATTGTGATATTTTCCTTGTCTAGATTAAATCTTTCTTTCCATGGCCTTAAGAACAAACCATCAGAATTAAAGAAATAAGACCCGCTCTCAAATATTTTGTTTCTATCGTCTTCATTAAATAATATAACCATGAAGAAACCTTTGGCTCCTAGTTGTAGATCATAGTGGCCTTGTGGTTTCTAGGTGGTGTTTATCCACCATACTAAGGTATTCTCTATGGGACAAATTCCAACAAATTTACCAATGAGAGCGTGCTCCTTCGTGTAGGTGATGTCTTCCCTTATTCGATCCAATTTGATCTGAAGCTTTGGTACAATCTTCAATTTTGGCAAACATTTCCTTTCTCTTTTGTTCTCTCCCTTCGCCGTAGTTTCTTTACTAGATCCACTCGTTCCTTCTCCATATGGGTATTGGGTACTTTCGGTTTTCCTTTGTCTTTATCGATTTCCATCTTTGAGCTCTGAACAAGGGGATTTACCCCACCTTTCGTAGGCTCATTCAACCTAAGACTCGGCCCCCCGACCCTTGGCCCCTCCCTCAAGAACCGACAATCCCTACAACTTGCAGCCGGCGTTAAACCTCCTACCTCTCAATTCACCGTCCACTCCTCAACAGACTTGCTATTGTTGATCAACTTGAACATCAATGATTTGAATGCATGGGATGGGAGTAATTCTTAGATTCCTAGGTTTTTTCGAACACTTAGATCATGTCCAACAAACGTATTAGTGACTTTAAATAATTATTTCTACAAAATCATTTTATGTCTTGGTAGCCTCAATGAAAATAGCTCAACCAACTGCTTCTCCATGGGGAAATAATAATTGATTTGAAGTTTAAGCCTTGGTGAAAATAAATAAATAATTTCTACCCTTCTCCTTAGGGTAGGAGACGATGAAAACCAAAAAGATTTGACCTTGTGTGAATGCCAAAGTTTTAGTTCCTTTCTATTGTGGCCAGAGATCCATAGGTAATAGCCACTGTCTAGTTTCCTTTGACAAAAATTTTGGAATAAGGGCATTGAAGGTCAAGTGACATCTTCCATTACTTTTTAAGTGAGCTTTATTGCTTTTACAAAAATCCTGCAGATGGCCTTTAATTCTGTACAATAATTCTCATGGAAAAAAATTGTATTTAATAGAATCTTTAATTCTATTTAACTATTGTTGTTGCACATTAATTTGCACTAAATTATTTAATCCATTCATCTGGTGAGAGGATAGAATTGACATGACATAAGGTTTATTTGATGAAATCGTAACAAAAGAGTAATTGATCAGATGAAGTTACTGACAGTGCATAATAGAATGGTGTTTGTTCATGATGCAAGTTACTTAATGGATTTTGGGGAATAAAAAACACTTCTATCTATCTTTAATTTACTTCTTACCTCTATCCTCCATCCTTATGGTGAATCTACAGACTGAGATTCATAAGAATACAGGAACTTTCCTGATGGATGGGAACGAATGAGAAGCAGTCAGTAGTGGTCCATACCGAGAATTAGAATAAGAAGTGGGCCATAATAATATATCAAGAGAATAAGGAGGAGTAATGACCAATCCATATTTATATCCATGAAACCAGAGATGCGTTGGATATTATTGAGGCTGCCGGTGGTTCTTGAATTACTCATATAAACCCCACCTGCATTCTGAGTGATGAATCTTCCCTCTCTCCAGATCATAAGCAATCTCTTACTGTAAAATACTTTGGGGGTTTTAGGCAAGTGGGGGAATGCTAAAGTGTTTCCACCTAAATAAATATGTATCTGAGCTCAAAAAACTAGGAGATTACCATTGTTGCTTCTGTCAATAGATCAAAAGATTGTGAAGGAAGTGTTGCTAAAATATAGAAGCATACGCGGTGTTTATTTTCTTCACTATTATAAAATGATTCCCCCCTTACCTTATATTTTACGGGGATAGATATGTTTTCCCTATTAATTAAAATATTTACCTCAACACAACCAACCTCGAACTATTGGTTGAACCATATTACTTTCTCCTCTTTAAAAGGTAAAACGTGGTTCTCTTGAAACTTTTGATCCATTTGTAAATGTCTATGGTTTTTTTCTATCAGTCGGTGGAAATAATTGATTTTAAATATTGTTGTATCTATTAATTCCTCACTTAGTTTCATAAATTTTAGTGGATACTATGAGGATTAAAAAAATTCATTGAAACCTTAATATAGTGCCTAAATAAATAAACAAAGGGAAGGGGTATGCATCATCAATCAAGTCCACCAGCTACAACACAAAACTTGAACATAACACTTGAAGGCATGGTATGGGAGTAATTCTTAGATGCCTAGGTTTGGCCGAACATTTAGATCATGTCCGACAAACTTATTAGTGACTTCAAATAATTATTTCTGCAAAATGATTTTATGTCTAATTGATTTGAAGTTTAAGCCTTAGTGAAAATAAATAAATAATTTCTACTCTTCTCCTTAGGGTAGGAGATGATGAAAACCAAATAGATTTGACAGTATGTGAATGCCAAAGTTTTAGTTCCTTTCTATTGTGGCCAGAGATCTGTGGGTAATAGCTGCTGTCTCGTTTCCTTTGATCAAACTTTTGGAATAATGGCATTGAAGGTCAAGTGACATCTTCCATTACTTTTTAAGCGAGCTTTATTGCTTTTACAAAAAGCCTACAAATGGTCTTTAATTCTCATGAAAAAAACACTTGTTTTTTATAGTGTCTTTAATTCTATTTGACTATTGTTGGATGCACATTAATTACACTAAGTTATTTAATCCATTCATCCAATGAGAGGATATAATTGATATGGTATAAGGTTTATTTGATGAAATCATAACAAAAGAGTAATTGATCAGATGAAGATACTGACAGTGCATAATAGAATGGTGTTTGTTCATGATGCAAGTTACTTAATGGATTTTGTGGGATAAAAAGCACTTCTATCTGTCTTTACATTACTTCTTACCTCTATCCTCCATCCTTATGGTGAATCTATAGACTGAGATTCATAAGAATACAGGAACTTTCCCGATGGATGGGAACGAATGAGAAGCGGTCAGTTGTGGTCCATACTGAGAATCAGAATAAGAAGTGGGCCATAATAATTTATCAAGAGAATAAGGAGAGGTAATGACCAATCCATAGTGATATCCATGGAACCAGAGATGCGTTGTATATTATTGAGGCTGCCGGTGGTTCTTGATTTACTCGCATAAACCCTACCTGCATTATGAGCGATGACTCTTCCCTCTCTCTAGATCATAAGTAGTCTCTTACTGTAAAATACTTTGGGGGTTTTAGGCAAGTGGGGGAATGCTAAAGTGTTTCCACCTAAATAAATACATCTGAGCTCAAAAAACTAGGAGATTATCATTGTTGCTTCTGTCAATAGATCAAAATATTGTGAAGGAAGTGTTGCTAAAAGATAGAAGCATAAGCGGTGTTTATTTTCTTCACTATTATAAAATGATCCCCCCCCTTACCTTATATTTTATGGGGATAGATATGTTTTCCCTATTAATTAAAATATTTACCTCAGCACAACCAACCTCGAACTATTGGTTGAACCATATTACTTTCCCCTCTTTAAAAGGTAAAACGTGGTTCTCTTGAAACTTTTGATTCATTTGTAAATGTCTATGGATTTTTTCTATCAGTCGGTGAAAATAATTGATTTTAAATATTGTTGTATCTATTAGTTCCTCACTTAGTTTCATAAATTTTAGTGGATACTATGGGGATTAAAAAAATTCATTGAAACCTTAATATAGTTCCTAAATAAATAAACAAAGGGAAGGGGTATGCATCATCAATCAAGTCCACCAGCTACAACACAAAACTTGAACATAACACTTGAAGGCATGGGATGGGAGTAATTCTTAGATGCCTAGGTTTGGCTAAACATTTAGATCATGTCTGAAAAACTTATTAGTGACTTCAAATAATTATGTCTGCAAAATAATTTTATGTCTAATTGATTTGTAGTTTAAGCCTTAGTGAAAATAAATAAATAAATTCTACTCTTCTCCTTAGGGTAGGAGATGATGAAAACCAAATAGATTTGACCATGTGTGAATGCCAAATTTTTAGTTCCTTTCTATTGTGGCCATAGATCTGTGGGTAATAGCCGCTGTCTCGTTTCCTTTGATCAAACTTTTGGAATAATGGCATTGAAGGTCAAGTGATATCTTCCATTACTTTTTAAGAGAGCTTTAATGTTTTTACAAAAATCCTGCAAATGGTCTTTAATTTTCTGCAATAATTCTCATGAAAAAAAAATTGTATTTAATAGTGTCTTTAATTCTATTTGACTATTGTTGGATGCACATTAATTGCACTAAATTATTTAATCCATTCATCCAATGAGAGGATAGAATTGATATGGCATAAGGTTTATTTGATGAAATCATAACAAAAGAGTAATTGCTCTTATGAAGTGCATATTTTTGTATATGGATAAAACATATACAAAAAGTATGAATTAACCATACATACCATAAAAAAAAAATACAAAATTTACAAAAACAAACAAATAAATGATGAATGAAACATACTTACTTGACCTTGACCATCCCCAACTTCTTTAAGATCTCTCTTCATGTAATAATGGCCTCCATCTCATATTCTTTCTTTCCATTATACACAACCTTGATTTTCACTTTAACATACTAAACCAAAACCAAAATATAAAAAACAAAAAAAATACAAATCAACAAAAAAAAAACTTAACATGTCAAACAAAACAAAGCATGTGCATGGTTAAGGTCAACCAAACATTCAAAAAAATTGCAAATACTTTCTCTCTTCTTCTATATAATATATTTATTTTAATAATTAATCTTTATTTTTTATCGAATAGAAAAATAAAAATAAATACATTAAAATACTAATAATATATTGATAACATTAATCACATTTTAACATTAGGCATATTTTAAATCAATACATATTCGAAATTAATCAATAGAAAGAACACCTCCTATACATTAATAGAAAGCAAACCTCCTATATAAATTGTTATGTCACCGCACGTGATATATATGAATCACTCATTAGTATTAATTCATTTAGATATGGGATTTTTTTTTCAATTTTCTAAAGTTTGTAATAGTTTTTATTAAATGAAATTTAAAAAAATAAAATTATTTGAATGTGGATTGGTGTATGGTTGTTGACGCTAGCCTCGATATTTGCTTCCCAACATTGGCGGTAGAGATGATGTAGGGCAGGCCTTGAATTTTCAACAACCTTATTTACCCATCATAAATTTCTCTCTAATGATAGTCAAAGTTTCTCTATAGCTTTAGTATTATAGCAATAACTATTAACAAATATGGTGACATTGCCACCTCATGGCTCTTGTTTTTATTTTCGAATTGGATCATATTCATGTGTTGATGGTAATTTATGACCTACTCATCATTGTGAAGGAAACAACCTAGTTCGAGGACATTAGCGCATAACCCAAGTCATTTTATATAGTTGTTCATGATGAGTATTAAGGATCATTTAACCAAGAAAAGAAATCTTCCTTTTTGATGGCCTCAAGGACCAACTAGATCAAAAGAATTCAATTTACAGGCTAAATTCCTGCTTGAAATCTTATTTCTGCAACACTACAGGTTGCAGGATGCGAAATGTGGAATCCCCAAATCTTTTATTCCAATTTCATCGTTCCGCAACTTTGTTTCCGCAACAACCTTTCTGCAACTTGTGGGTTGTGGGATGTGGATTCACAAATTTTTAAACTGGCTTTCCACAAAATAATTGCGACCGCAACAGTCCATCTCGCATCTGGATTGTGGGTTGCAGAATTCAATTTTATGAACTTACCGAAAACTGAGTTCCCGCAATTTCCATATTTTCGCAAATCTTCCACATCGTCGATTTTTTTTCGAGTTGATTCTCGATCATCAATCTATTTTCAGATGTGGAATAGATTTTTTCCGTTGATTTCTGTCACGGTCCTTCTTCACCGTTCGATCTTCTTTGAGATCTCTCTTCGCAGCACACTGAATTGATCACTGAAAGGATCAATTTCTATGCAATTCAAAAGCTAAGAATTTATACACATAATTATATATGGAGTGAATGCAGATGAATTCATAGATCTACAAATTTATATAAAACCGGGAATCCATCAAACACACACAGGAGGTAATCCTCTGTTCTTTATTCAATTTGATCGGAATTCTAAATACAGAGAATTCACTTATCTACTCCTTTTGTGCACACTCTTTTCTTCATCCCTTTCAATCTCATACACGCATTCACTCCTATTCCATCCCATCTAGATCTATTACACTCAAATCAATTTATAATAGTCAGAAAACCTGTCATATCTGACTAAGATGGACCTGAGAACCTAATAAAAGAAAACCCTATCGATAGAGATCAATCCTTGATAAATACACACAGGGATCAAGGAGAACAAAGGAAAAAATTCCACTTATTACAAATTAAAACTAATTGTATCTACTTATCATCAAATCATATCCATCTAAAACTTGATTACAAGGAAAGCTAACTTATCAGTCAATGAACTTCAAGCTGGACGCTAATCTGATTCATCAGTCAACGAAATTTGAGCTGGATGCTCTTGCATCATTCTCCTAGGGAAGAAAATATTTTTCCATTAAGTCTTCAAGAAAGATATTCTACTTGAAAATTTCTTGTTCTGTCATCTAGGCTGCATCTTCAGTAGGTTGATTTCTCCATTTGACTAGGTATTGAAAGAAGGTTTTGTTCTTAATATTCCTTAAGATTCTTTTGTCAAGGATGGATTCAATCTGAGGTTTTTCTTTTTGTGGAATTTGTCCTTGCCAACCTATAGCTGGATCATCTCTGTCTGAAGTTACACCATCTGGTTCGATACCTGCATATCTTAAAAGATATAAATCTGAAACATTAAAAATTGGTGAAATCTGAAGGTCAAAAGGAAGTTCATTTTCATAAGCATTTGCAGAAAACTTCCTCAAAACTTTACAAGGTCCAATATTTTTAAGCTTCAACTTATTATAAGTTCCTTTAGGGAACCTTTCCTTTTTAAGATAGGCCATTGCTAAGTCTCCAATCTGAAAATTCACTTCTCTCATCTTTAGTTCTGCTCTCTGTTTATACTTCTCTGCACTTTCCTGTAATCTCTTCTTGATGTTTTCTTGTAGCTCATGCATACTAACTACAAATTCTTCACCCTCTGCACTTCTCTTTTCCTGTTTTCCCAAATCTCTAAATTCATATACACCTCTTTGATGCATCCCATAAACAATTTGAAAAGGAATCATACCTGTACGTCTATTGGGTGAATCATTGTATGTGAACTCATCCTGAGCTAAAGCTAAGTCCCACTATTTTGGATGTTCATACACCAGACTTCTCAGTATATTTCCCAAGATCCTATTTACCACTTCAGTTTGTCCATCAGTCTGAGGGTGATAAGCAGAACTAAAAATGAGATTAGTCCCCAATTTCTTGCATAGAGTTCTCCAAAATGACCAACAAATTTTGTATCTCTGTCTGACACAATACTCAAAGGTAACCCATGCAACTTTACAATTTCTGAAAATATTATATTAGCAATGTTTGTTGCATCATTAGTCTTTTTGCATGCCATGAGCCATTTTGGAAAATCTATCTACTACAACATAAATTGAATCATGACCTCTCTGAGTTCTAGGTAAACCTAAAACAAAATCCATGCTTATTGAATCCCAAGGCCTAGCTGGAATAGGTAATGGTTGATACAATCCTATGTTCTAACTTCTCCCTTTTGCATGTTGACAGACTCTACATCTTTCAACAAATTTCTTCACATCATGCTGCATCCTTGGCCAAAAATAAAAATTACTCACCAAAACAAAAGTCTTGTCTTGTCCAAAATTTCCTGAGACACCCCCACTATGATTTTCTTGAATTAAATTTTCCCTCATTGAACATCTTGGAATACACAACTTACTTTCTTTGAACAACAATCCTTCCTGCACCATATAATCCAACCACTGGCTTCTGTTATGAGTAACCAAATTTTCACAGGAAGCATAAATATCCTTGAAATATACATCCTCTTTATACATAGCAATCAAATTTTCAAATCCCAAAGTACTGATCTTAACTTCCTGCATTACCAAACTTACCTTGGTCAAAGCATCAACAACTTTATTAGACTTACCACTTGTATGTTTGATAACGAAGGTAAAGTTCTGCAAAAATTCTACCCATTTAGCATGCCTCTGATTTAATTTAAGATGGTTGTTGATGAACTGCAAAGCATGGTTGTTAGAATACAAAACAAATTCTCTAGGCATTAAATAATGTCTCCACTTTTTAAGAGCTTGCACAACAACATATAATTCTTTATCATACGAAGAGTACTTTTGTTTAGCTTCATTCAACTTTTCACTGAAATATGCCACTGGTCTCTGTTCTTGACTTAAAACTGCTCCTACTGCTACTCCACTGGCATTTGTCTTCACTTGAAACACTTTATCAAAGATAGGAAAAGCCAAAATAGGCTTCTCAGTTATTTTCTTCTTCAATAATTTAAAATTTCTATCGGTTACTTTGGTCCATTCACCCCCTTCCCTTGTTCTAATATGATGATATCCACTTTTCAAATCTATTTTGGAAAAATATTTTGAACCACTTAAACAGTCCATCAGATCATCAATTATGGGTAAAGGAAATCTATACCTGATAGTGATCTTGATGATTTCCCTGGAGTCAGTACACATTATCCATCCACCATCTTTCCTTGGACTTATCACAGTGGGTACGACACAAGGATTCAAACTTTCTTTCACTAATCCCTTCTCCAACAGCTCCTATACTTGCTGCTTGATTTCTTCATTTTCTTGAGGGGTTAATCTATATGTTTCTTTGTTAGGTAAAATTGCACCAGGTATTAAGTTAATGTGATGAATAATACTTCTTACAAGAGGTAATTCATTTGGCAATTCATCCACAATAATGTCAGCATACTCATCAAGTAAAGTTTTAACTTCATCTGGAAAATCGTCTAAATTTGTAGAAGTTAGAATTACCTTTGGCTTACCAATAAGAGAAAAATGTAAATCCTTTTCTTTCTGAACTTCCTGTAATAGTTCCTTCCCAAACATCATCAAAATGTTTGATCCTGAACTTCCTTGAACTGCTTCATCTTCCAAGGGTGACAAGCTATGTCTCTTCCCATATTTCTCTAGAGAATAAATATTCTTCCTCCCATCATGAACAACTTTCCTGTCATACTGCCATGGCCTCCCTAAGAGTACATGGAACACATCCATAGGAATTATGTCACATAATATTTCATCCTTGTAAGTACCAATCTAGAACTCCACATTACACTGCTCATTCATCAAGAGTTGATGTCATTTCTATAACCAGGAAAATTTGTAAGGAGTGGGATGCCTCATCTTCTTCAATCCCAGCTTCTCTACCATCTCTGTGGAAACCAATTTATTAGTACTACCACTATCAATAACCATTTTACAACACTTACCTTGTGACTTACACCTTGTTCTGAATAGACTTTTCCTTTGAGTTGGTTCATGTACCTCTTTCTCTGTCTTCACCAAGACTCTCTTCAACATAAGATCCTCTCCATCCTTTGGAGGATTTTCCACCTCTGTTTATTCTTTTGGTTCTTCCTAAGCCTCTATAACATGCACATTTCTCTGACCTGTAGATTTATTTCTTGGACAATCCCAAGACATATGTCCAATATCTCCACAAGCATAACATCTTACTTCTCTATTTCGACCTCTTCTTCTACCTCCTCTGAATCCTCCTCTCTAGAATGATTGACTATGACTGTTAGAACTTTCAGCTTCATCTTTAGAAGTTCTACCTCCTCTGTTTGTAACACCTCTTCCTCTTAACATGTTCTTTCCTCTGTTCCTTTGGTTTTTATTTCTTAGCAATTTCTCTTCTATGTTTAAAGCTACCTGATATGAATCTTCTACATTTTTCAAATTTAATATATTGAGTTCATCCTTTATATGATATCTCAACCCATTGATATACCTAGCTACTCTTTCTAGACCTCACTCTGCGTGTCCAGATCTAATATTCAGTCTAAAAAACTGTTATGTATATTTCTTAACTACCATAGCCTTCTATCTAAGGTTTTGTAATTGTCTAAGAAGATTTAACTGATAGTCCTTAGGAATAAATTTACCTTTAAACTTATGCAGCATCTTAACCCAAGGGTTAATTTTTTTCTTACCTCTCCTTTCTCTATGGATCTGGAGCTCGTCCCACCAGATAGCTGCATGTCCCTTCAATCTGGTAGCTTCATATCTTACTTTCTTATTGTCTTCTATCTCTTCAAAATACAAGTACTTACTCAGAGCATTAATCCAATCCATAATTTATTCAACATTTAAGTTACCTGAATACATAGGTACTTCTATTCTTGGTCTGCCACTAGTTTTCATCAATATCTTCAAGATTTTGACTTCTTCGAGATCTTCTTCTTCTTCCTCAGAGGATTCTGATTCGGCTTCTTCATCATTGTCATCTGAATTGTTTGAATGGTTCTTTATTTCCATAGCTTCTAACATTTTTTCCAGTATTCTCATGTTTCTTTCCATTTATGTTTCTGCAAGTTGTCTTCCTCGACCACATCCTATATGAATTCCATGTGCGCGTCCCCTTCTTGGCAGCATCTTTCTTCACAGACTCAATCTGATCAACTCAGCTACTATGCAAAATATTTTCTCCGGTTTGATACCAAAACTGATGGCCTCAAGGACCAACTAGATCCAAAGACTTCAATTTACAGGATGAGTTCCTGCTTGAAATCTTATTTCCACAATACTGCGGGTTGAGTGATGCGGGATGCAAAATCCACAAATATTTTATTCTAGTTTCTTCGTTTCGCAATATAGTTTCTGAAACTCTGTTTCCACAACAACCTTTCCACAACTTGTGGGTTGTGGGATGCGGATTCACAACTTTTTAAACTGGATTTCCACAAAATAATTGTGGCCGCAACGGTCCATCCCTCATGTGGGTTGCGGGTTGTGGAATTCAACTTGCTGAACTTGTCGAAAACTGAGTTCCTGTAATTTCCATATTTCCTCAATTCTTACACGCCGTTGATTTTTTTCGGGTTGCTTCTCGATCGTCGATCTATTTCCAGACGTGGAACATATTTTAGCCATTGATTTCTATCACAATCCTTCTTCGTTGTTCGATCTTTTTTGAGATATATCTTCGGAGCACGCCAAATTGATCATTGAAAGGATCAATTTCTCTATAATTCAAAAGCTAATAATTTATACATAGAATTCTATATGGAGTTAACACGGATGAATTCATAGATCTACAATTTTATATAAAACCAAGAATCCATCAAACACACACGAAAGGTAATCCTCTGTTCTTTATTCAATTTGAACGGAATTCTAAATACAGAGAATTCACTTATACACTCCCTATGTGTACACTCTTTTCTTCAACCCTGTCACTCTCATACACTCATTCACTCCTATTCCATACCATCTAGATCTATTACACTCAAATCAATTTATAATACTCATAAAACCTGTCATATTTGACTAAGATGGACCTGAGAACCTAATAAAAGAAAACCTATCAACAAAGATCAATCCTTGAGAAATCCACGCAGGGATCAAGGAGAACAAAAGAAAAACTAATTTTATCTACTTATCATCGAATCCTATCCATCTAGAATTACAAGGCAAGCTGACTTATCAGTCAATGAACTTCGACCTGGACGCTAAGTTGATTCATTAGTCAATGAACTTTGAGTTGGATTCTCCTACATCACTTTTAGGATGAAAGATATAGGAAGGTTTCCCTATAGACTCTAGGTTATTATTTACAACTTATTGTTACTATAAATACTTAACCAATGCAGACAAAGGATGTTTCCCTAGTTTTAATAACTCAAATCTAGAACAAAACTCCTACAAAACAAAGAATCCTTCCCTAGAATTAACTAGACTACTTGAATTGGTTGCTCTCATACTATTTGAAAGGTTGTGAAGATATAAACCTTGTTGTGCTTGAGCTATGCAGAGATCCTGCAATATATAAAAAAATAAACAAGCCAAATGATAGTAACAAGATAATATGCAATTCTATGTAAATGAACAAGGAAATAAATAATAAACAAAGCATAAGAATAAGTGTTGTACAGGAATAAACACCTTATAACCGAAGGTTTGGGGTTACCAACATACTCATGAAACTTGTAGGCAAACGACTCTAGAGTGCAGTAAGGAAATAGGAGGATAGAAAAGACTCACCCAATACACGACGGTTGATCCTAGCTTGTCCTCTTCCACTCTGCTTCTCCTCCAAAGTCTTCAGGGATGCTTCTCCTTCACCTGTCAAGAGTCAATCCTCCAAATACAAGATGATACATATATATAAACAGGTTAGATAAATCATATACAGAGTGCTGAATCATAAATATTTATCAAACCACAATATATGAGAGACATTCAAGGCACATATGGAAGAAGGATTCTCTTTATTAACAATAATGAAAGAGTTCATATTACAACCCAATGCCTGAGACAAGGACTCCTCTGCAACCAAAGGATTCTGAGTTGCACTGCTCCAGATACTTCTGTATAAACTCCACCAGCATAACTTTGCTATCCAAGTGTATGTTATTAACACCCTCCCCAAGGCATATATGTATACTTGGTGAAATAAGGCATTTTCGAAGGTTGAGGAGGTTAAGAAAGTTAAGGTGATTAAGGTTAAGGGCTTAACTAATCTCAAGTAATCGCGAGTTTTTATTTTTAATGTCAAAGGAAGGTGTACGCGGGTATCAATACTGACAACTCGTGTATGATTCGTGAGTTGCTCTAAGGGTAACCCGCGTACAAATATGTAGGCGAGATGCACTAACCGACACTCACGTACAACATGCAAGTTGCATATAAGAAGAGTCGCGTACAGGACTTGACATATTAAAAAGATAAAAATAACCAGCTGGATGGATAATAAATGTAGTTCATAATAATCCCATCTATAGTGTTTTGGGAAACCCTCAATCCATAAATGTCCTTTTGTGTGCCAACATAGCGAATGTCGGCACTCGAACAGAGAGGTGCCATTCAGGTGGATAACAGATGCCCCCTAATGTGTGAGGTCAGAGGGAAACGATGGCCGAAATACATTATAATCTTTATCTTTGGAGAACTCAAAAATCCAATGGAGTAGAGAGAGTACCTGAAACAAATACATAGTAATGTCATATACAAAGTTACATCTGAGGATGCTATGTTCAATTTATTGGAACACTAGCTCCTTTACAGTATTTGAGTACATCATATGATATGGGTATGAAACCACGTATATTACAAAGGTGGATCGAAGCCACAATATACAATAATGATGAGTCTTCAAAGATCTAGAAACTGTGTATATGAATAGAACATAATCTTGCGCAACTTAGTCCATAAGTAAGGAACTAAGGTCTTCATAAATAATCCCAAAGAACCAGTACAATCCAAGCCATGTGAATAAGGGTAAGCTGAATTCGAACATGGAAAAGATTCAACAGTTTGTCAATCAATAGATGATAATTGACAACTGAAGCAAAGGAATTCACTAATGATAAAAGTGAATCCTGAGGTACGATCGTCAAAACTCTAGGTCTTCGTCATCAAGAATTACTGAAACGAAACCATGTTGTGATAAGGAAGGCAATAGATCCTCCAATGGATCACAAGAGTGACTAGGAACTTGGAAAAAGAAGGGAGACACAATAGATAACAGATATAACAATGATGGGATCAGGTTATAGATTAGACATTGGGTAAAGTCCTTGAACAATGAGCACAACACAGAGATGACCCAAGGAAACGTATAACTTATAGATAGAACAACTAGACCTATCTGTCATGTAGGAGACATGATCAGATTCCCCAGGTATAACGGACAAGAGGAGGAGTAAGAAACTCAAAGTAATAGCTGAACGGAAAAGTAATCACTGAGACATGGATATTGAAAAAAACAAAGAGTGCTATGTTCAAGGAGGACATGCTGCCATTACTGAAAACAAGAGAAAACTTCTTCCTTACCTTCCCTATTAAATTTTAACGAGTCCAGGAAAGTTAACTCGGATCCCTCTTCATTTTTTAACAAGCTTGAAGGGACAGGAAAATAATGCTTGATAGTATCACTGATTCGTGGATTTAATGAGCCCAAACTAGTACATGCTCAATTGGTGTTTTCACATTTAGAGAGTCTGAAAACTCAAAAGAAGACTCCAGGGGGGTCCTTTTTTGTCCAATTTAGTCTCTTGAGGCCGAAAAAATATAAAACATACCAGAGAAGAACTCTCTTAACTTCTGTAGAAGAAAAGGTGAAACTTTTTCTTACTTAGTCAAGGAGGTTCGAAAAAGGTTAAATTACCACCTACCCAACGCTCCTTCCAAAACAGCATAAAATATCTTGAGTTTTACGAGTGTGAAGGAAAGCAAGATCACTCGGAAAGATCCATTTGGTTACGAGAAATGGAGCTTACAACAATAAACTCATTGCTTTGTTCTTAAGTGTTTAATGAGCATGGTAAAGACACAAAGTACACTCAGAATCTTTTTCATGTTTACGTCCAGAGCACAAAAAAGAGAAAACTAAGCTCAAACCGGGTGTTCCTTTTCCGTAAATTTAGTCCCTCAGGTCCGAAAAAGTGATAAACCTATACCTGAGAATAATCTTCTCAATTCAAAAAGAAAAGAGAGAGATCCTTTCTCATATTATTCCGCATGGTCCGAGAAAGAGATAACCTACCACCAATGCGGATGCCTATTCACATATTCTTAACGAGCTTGAACGGATGAGTTAACTCGGCAGTCAAGTCTATTTTGAAGGAGTCAGACCTGGGCCTAAAGAAACTCCATAAGGGCGGGGAGTCCTATAAAGGGATAGCTTGTAAAAAGAGATTCAAAAGAAGCTCTATTTGGCATGTAAAATAGATAAAAGGAGACCCCTATACCTGAAACAGTTGCAGCATGAGAATCAAAGGACAACATAGGCGTAGAAGAAGGATACTCATGAAAAATGGTCCTATCTACGAAAGAACAATGGTAAAAACAGGGAACTAATGACTTAGAATACCATAGTCTGTGGCAAAAGGTTGATTGCGAAGGTTAATGTGGATTGAATAAAGATGCCAAAAATGTATTGGAAATAACAAAACCACCCTATTAGAGCAACAACACTTTGTAATAGTGAAAAACCTGTTCCAAAGCATAAAGAAATATGGTATTAGTTGATTGAATTTTCAAACTATAGAAAAAGACCCACTTAAAGAAATATAATTTCTATAAATAGTTGAAAAATCAAAACAAAACTCACCATTTGAAATTATGTCCTTCTACCTTTGTTCGATCATTGTGGACATTTGAACCGATGAAATCGAATTCCGCAAGTTGCAGGTAAGCCTACACCTTGAGCTCTTCATTTTGATCCAAGCAATTATGAATTTTGAGTCTTAATTCCATTATTAAAAGCATCCTAAAGATGGCACAGCGTGTACGCGGGTTGACGGTGTGAAGACTTGCGTACACACGTTCTGTACGCGAGTTGCCTAACTAGACAGTCACGTACAGTATGCGACATGTCTAAATAGACAGTCACGTGTGCTGCGTGAAGGATAAAAGGCTAAAAATAATTTAAAAAATTTGAATTTTTATATGGAATTACTGAATCAAATTACTTGTTTTGCTAGGTAAAAATATGGTTCTAGAATGGAGGGAAAGGGAGCATGAAATAATGGACCAAGCAGTGCTCCAAAGTGCGCCACTATACATGCATTGCAAAAAAGTGGGCTACTAAAATTCTTTTGCACATCACCCATGCGGGCCAATGTCCACATACTTGAGTTCATGGTAAATTATTGGGATCATGATTTGGGGATGTTCAACCTACAGGGTGAAACCTTGGAGATTACTACTGAAGACATATATTTCATAACTGGTCTTTCATGATGAGGAGCACCAGTTAACTTAGAGGGCACTGGCAGGGGCTTTACCCTTTAAGTGTTCAAAACTACATAGATGTGTTTTGCACACCGGGTACTCAAAAGAGAGGGAGTTGCGTCCCTGTTGCACATATCCGTGAATTTACTCTACAGGTAATTGCTAGAACCATCGTGAGGATTTCAGGATCCTCTTCTTTACATTTGCCTACATGAAACCAAATGAGGCTAGCAGTGGATTGTTTTCATGGTGCTCTCTATGATTGGTGTTCGGGAGTTGTCCCTATCATGAAGAGACAATTGTCTGATTGCAAGAGAGGAAGGCGCAAAAACTTTGGTTATGCGAGCATATTAGTGGCCTTCTTCTTCGAGAGGGTACTAGCATTGAGCTCTGCCATACCTCTACTGGTAAAATCTCCACATCAATCGAGGCTGAGCAGGTGGGGAGACATATTCCTCCATCAAGGAGGAGGAGACACAATACATAGTGTATATGATGATGATTTCTATACTTGGTGGGAACGACAGCTACCGGAACTTGAGCAGTTTCCATATGCCAGTATGGACTTTCGAGGTGACCTAGACCTTGTCCTCCCTCTAGGAGGAGCATGGGGAGAGCTAGGTAAATAATTTTTTAATTTTTATCATTTTTCAAATTTTTATGAATTTTAAAATGATAGAGATATACATATGTACAAGTCTTAATCCTATAAATGTATCAAAATGCAAATATTGGACCGGTCCGCCGTGAAGGTAACCCATGCATGTTTGTTCGTCCTGTCATAGGTGAAGACCCGAGACTGATTAGGGTTCTAGAGGGGAAGCTGGCCAGGCTGACCCAACGAGTACGTACCTTGCGGATAGAGCATATCCCAACTACCATGCAATAGTTCGTTGTTGGATTTCCACCGGTCTGGCTACGTCTATTCAGGCAAGTGGTCAGAGTAGTGCTTGTATATATAGAGGCTGTGGAGGCTGCCGAAGTTGAGGAGGCTGAGGAAGCCAGAGTGCAGAGGGACCATGGGGACCAAGGTGGTCCTAGTGACCAGGGCAGTCCTGCTTAGATCTAGGACATTTTGATGGACTATGATCCACATTTTGTACATTTTGTATATGACGGGATCTGAGGATCAGACTTGACCTATCTATGGACAGATATTTTACATATATATATATATATTGTTGTTTGTTGATGGTTTATTTACAAATTTTTTTCGTATGTTTGCTGTATATCTTTATAAAATGTGTGTGAGATGCCAATCTAAAATGTAATTAGCATATGCATCAGTCAATGAATTTTGATTTAGTGGAATGTGATTGAATGTAATAACTTCAAAATGTCTTTCCAATAAACTAATTTACATGAAATGACGTAATAAAATAGGATTTTGTACCTGATAAGCTCGATTGAGCTGGGAAACCACCAATTGAGAGTCCAGATGGACCTCAAGCTAGGTGATGCCACGTGACAAAGCATCCCATAGGAGCTCAATTACAGCCCTATACTCAACAACATTATTAGAAGCAAGACCTAAACAAGCGCCTCCCACGGCAACAAGCTGTCCTGAGGGAGAATAAATAACCCATGTTGCCGAAGCTAGGTTACAAGTGTGACGGCTTGCACCATCAATGAAGCCTATATACCTTTCAGAAGACATCTGCAACAACCAGCAGATAATATAAAAAACAAAAACGACAACCTAATGTACATAAAAATACATACAATAAAAATACAAGAAAAAGTGCTAGGCCTAAGCATAGTACTTTTTTAGGTAGAGCCCATTTCTAGGCTCAAGCAGCTTATTCCCATCAAAATGAACTAACTCATATGTGCCCTTCTTCAAAAATTTTGACACGACATAAGGTCCTAACCACATAGCCTTGAATTTTCCTGCCCATAGAGGTTCTTTATCTTGGTCCCAAAGCAAGACAAGTTCTCCCTCAGAGAAAACCCTAGGTTTGAATGATTTAGCATACTGAGTTTTGACCCTATTTTTATGAGATTGATTAGCAGTCAGTGCATCTCTACGCTGTTCATCAAGGTGTTCTAAATGTACCAAACGTTCCTTAAGCTCAGTCGTATCAGGAAACACATGAATGGCTATCTTTAGAGACGGGATTTCACACTCAATCGGAGTAACTGCTTCCACTCCATGAACGAGTTGGAAAGGGGAGAAACCCGTAGCAGTTTTTACATTGGTTTGGTAGGCCCAAAGAGCAGGATATAGCATGATGTGCCAGTTAGAGCGGGCGGCATCAATTGTACGTTTAAGGATATTTTTTAAAGTTTTGTTGACAGCCTCAACCTGACCATTTGCTTGAGGATAGTACGAAGATGAATGTTCTTATTTGAATCCGAGCATAGTAGTCAGTTCCGTCATCATGTTATTTTGAAAATGACTGCCATGGTCAGTGACAATCACTTTGGGTATACCAAACCATGCAATAATCTGATTGAATACAAAGAAAGCTGTTGTTTCCCCGTCGGCTTTGAAAGTAGGCATTGCCTCTGCCCATTTCGTAAAATAGTCAACAGCGACAATGATGTATTTATGCCCCCCAGCCGATGTTGGTTTGCATGTCACGTAATCAATCCCCCATTTCATGAAATGTCCTACCGAGACAATGGGAAATAACGGATCAGGATGTGATCGCATTTTCCTGGTGTAAAGTTGACATAGATGACAATGCTTCACTGCTTCCACACAATCTTTAAAGATTGTGGGCCAGAAATAACCGGCATGCAATATCTTCTGGGCCGTTGCTAACCCAGATAAATCACCCCCACACACTCTGCTATGGGAATCATTCAGGACAATCTCCGCTTCCTCATGAGTAAGGAAACGACACAAAATGAAATCTACCCCTCATCGATATAATGTATCTCCTATAATGAGGTAGTTCTTCATGTGAAGGCGTAATAACCGTAGCTATGGACCTCCCCACACTAGTAGAACCAATATAATTAGCCGGGGCTGGAAGATTAAATGTGCCCATCAGTGATGTGTACATTCCATCCCCCAAGCTCTGTGCAGCAGGTTTGACCTGATCAACCAAAGGCACAGCAGACTCATTAGACTCTAAATGACCTTTCCGGGTAAAATCAAGTTGGTCAATAGTAATCAACTTGCCCTCATGTGAAAAAACCACTACATGAAAAACGATCGACGCAATAGCAGACATTGCATAAGTCCAGTTCCTTACCAGAAGCAGATTGTAGTCCAAAGGAGCATCAATCACTTCTACTTCAACAGACACTGCTTTACCTGCCAACTTAATTTCAAAAGCCGACAGGATACCATGCGGACGGAAAGATCTTCCATCAAAAGCAGTAAGCAAAGTGTTTGATGGGACCAGCTCTGGGGATCCAAGAGCTTTCCAACAGGTCAAGGACATAACACATGTAGAAGCACCCTCATCAACAACTTCCCTTCCAATGGTCTTACCACCATGGACGACATCTATTGATAAGGCTACATGGTAAGGCAGGTGAATTTTAACATCAGAAAAATGAAATTTCGCCATAAGACTCGATGAGTTCATGCTGCCTAAAGCTGCTAAGAGGGCATCCCGCTGAGCGAGACAACTCTGTAACACCTCTAAAGCTGACATTGCACACGGGGTTTGAGCTAAATCTTCAACCACAGAGTAGTTTGAAGCAGCCCTAGCATTAGGGTTATGCAAGGTCTTCTTGAAGACACCTTTTGGTATCTTCGGCATAATTTCATCAGGCTTCTCTATTGTGAGAGGGTTAGAAGTTTCACCTATAGCTTTACCCTTCTCAAGAGTCTCTTTCTCATAATTTTTGTTCCTTGTCTGCAACAAATTCGAAGATCGAACCATGTTGATATAGTTTGGGTCAGGGGCAGTTTGAGTGCCCCCCGCTACATTAGAAGCTGAAGCTGAGTTCTGTCCTTGGGGAAAAGGATCCTTCAGGACAACCAGTTGTTGAGCTTTAAGCAGCTTCTAGGATTGATCCATAAGGGGCCAAAGGTGAGTAAGGTGGTCCTCGTGGCACAACTTACATGGGAACTTGACCTTCTTCTTTTCTTTCTTTCCCCCATCAGCATTGTTCGCGGGATTTTGCTTGTTTTTATTTCCCTCTCCCTTCTTTCCTTTCTTTTTCTTCCCTTGGGCTGCTGATTGCCCTTCTGAGAGGTTTGTGCAAAAACATTTGCACTCTGGGGGGAGGGGGAAGCCTTTGCTTCCTCCGCCGTAGACTGCTTGATGGACAACTGATGAAGTTTCTTAGCCAAATATTTTACGGTGGGAGATTTAACGGACCCAACCACACCATCGGCATGGGGTCTAGACTTAGGCGTTTCCGCATCGTGCGTAGGCCTCGGTGTCTCAGGGATAATCTCATACAAGATTCTAGATTGTGAATAAATCAAATCCAGTTGTTGGGCCCTGAGAATGGCTTCTTATTCATTCGTTACTCCTGAGGTGGATACGTCCTTAGATATGTAGGGCAACAGGGATTTAAGGAACCACTCTAAAAGGAACTCAGGAGGAATAGTGGCTTTTATAAGGCTCTTTCACCTCCTCCACTCTTGGATGTGATTCGAGATGTGGGTAGCCTTGTTCTGCCTAAAAGTAGACAACAAGTCCGTTCTGAAATCATATCGGACCGAAAGCTGAAAGTGTCTAAGAAATGCACTATCCAAGTCACAGAAACTACTGAAAGCAGCAGAAGGCAATTCGATATACCATTTTGCCGTGATACCTATTAAGGTTCTCTGGAACAGCCTCAACCTAACTGAATCTTCATTTAGCGAATTCGAAGAACACCATAAATGGAATGTGGTGGCATGAGCCCCAGGATCTTCACCAACTTTGCCTTCAAACTTAGGGATGTCCGATGGCAATTTGGTGGGAACAGGTGGCCACAAGGGGTCATGCCTCACCGGGTCATTCATCAATTTTGACAAATCTGGCAAGTTTAAGGTTGCCAGGAATGGAAGTTTGGGTCGAACCGGGGTACTAAATGTGCCAGCCTGGGGATTAGAGGGACCTGACCCCGAATGCCCATGGGTAAAAGTGGGGTTGCCCCCTACCACCGGTTGCGAAGTGGGTAGATTACTCTGAAATGGATTCCATCCGTAAGCTACAGGATTGTGTGTGGGAGGTGCAGTATAATAAATTCGGTCCATCCCCATAGAAATAGGGGTCTGAAATATAGGAGCCGATATCCCTCCACTGAACAACGAAAAGGGAGAGCTCATAAAAGGAACGGAAATTGGAGTTTGGAAAATTTGCCCATAAGAGGTATGGTTCCCAAACTACACTTCTACATAGGAAGGTGATGGGCCTACGTATGGAGAGGATGGGGGAATGTGCCCCCCATTCCAAGGGAATCCTTGGACAAACGCCGAGGAGCCTACTGGACCGCTCTGGGTAGTATATGGAAAGGAAGAAGGAATAGTAGGTATACTAGGGATCCCAGTAACCATATCACCAGAAGTACCTGCTAGGTTTGAGTGAACCGGTGGTTGAACCACTCGGCTCACTGGAGTCAAAGGTGTAGAAGGTATACTAGATCTAGGGGCACTTACCGGGGGAGGTAGTACCCCTTCAACCGGAACGACTGAGGTGAACACAAAAGGAATTTCTTCCACAGAAGACATGATTCTACCCACAGGGACACCTAACACAGGTGAATCAAAAGGTCTAAACTGAACGATCACAGGTACGTTTAAATCAGTCAAGGGTGTGTTAAAAGTCCTTGCAAACTTGTCAGTCTACAAGTATTCTATCTCAACTCTATCAAGATCAAAACGGTTAGCTATAAGTTCTGGTTCACCTAGAACTTTACTTATCCCTACCGGTTCAAATGAACTGTCCGTGTCCAATCTCTGCCTTTGGGGTAGAGGTGGAGGCTCCAATGTGACAAGGGGAGGAAGGTTTCTCAACCTTCTTGACCTTCTAATAGGTTGGTCCTCCACGATTGAAAATTTGACAAATCACACCCTAAGGCCAACTAAACAAAGACAAAACCACAGAGCATACACTATAAAAATCCTAAAGCCTCAAACAATCAAACAAGGGTGAAAGATGTACTTTACCGAAGAAATCTAATGAACGATTACTTGGCATCCTTGAAGTGGTTCTTAGGCACAAGTGGAGGAATCACCCAACCTCCCTCCTACACTTACAATAAGGGTTACCTTCCAACCCCATTCAAGGTGAACCAGAAATAGCCTTCCGGTTTACCTAGGTATGAACCCTAAATGTCAAGAGACTAAAGGCTACCTTAGCTATACCAATAGTCTGGGGGGATAGTCGCAAGCCTGACTCGTACGCATGGGCAGGGTAGCTGAGCTAGAAACTTTGTCTAGGACAGAATTCCCAGATGTGTAAAAGTCCTGATTTATGTTTTGACAAGGAATCAAAGGGTTATCTCCTCAATCCATGCCTCCATGCGGCCTCGTGCCTGACTCCCGTTTGAGAGGAGCTTCCCAGATACAATTGATAAAGTCAAGGATTTACCTCAAGAAAGGTCCACTACGTCTGAATTTTAAAACTTATGGGAAGTTTACACTTCCTATCCCACAAGTCTAGCCTAAGCTAGTAGGTGAAAGGCCCCTAAAAACAAAAATTACTAGTAAATTTTAATTATGCATTCATTTTAAAGGGTTGTTTCTTACTCAGAAGGAAATGGAGTGATGTACTTATGGTGTTTTTGACTCGATAAGAAATAAATAAAAGTAAAGGTGTATTTTTCAAAGCAAATTACCACTATTAAAGAAAACTTCTTTTTCTTTTTTGTAAATATATATTGATGAACTAATGCAAACAATAAAAGAAACTAAGCCTATGTTTTTTGTAGCTTTTGAGATTATATTTTAAAACTGAAATGAACACTACTTATGCAAAAGCTTGACAATGTTTTTCTTTTCACTTTTAAAAATACTTAAACTCTACCATGCACTTGAAAATGCACTATACTTGAGTGTACTTGGATCTAACCAACTCTATAAACAAACAAACTGAAGTAAAATAGGCTAAAAGAACCAAGGATCAACCAACAAAGGGAGACTAGGAACCCTAGCTTGGGTGCACATAATGACAAAAGATCACTGTGAACTTATAAAGGCAAGTGACAAACCAACCATCATCAAAAGATAGACTGGAAAAACAATGCCCAAGACCCTGATCACTGATCCGGACAGAGACACTTCAACCTATAACCCAACAGGCCAAGCTACTTCAGCATGCAAACAGAAGACAATTCAAGCAAAAGAAACCCAAGGGCTTTACGAAAAAGCACAAAGTGTGGTCACCAAAGGTCTTCAAACAAACAACACAGTATTCATAAATAAAGCCAACTAACCGCACAGGAATTACACAAAGAGAGGGACAAGCAAACCCAATCCTAAAAAATCCCTATTTCCAGGCTTGTACGCGACTGTATAGAAGGGAAACTCGCAAACTGTATGCGACTATCCAAGAGAGCAACCCGCATATGCAGGCCTTTGTACGCAGCTGTGCAAAAGAGCAACCCGTGTACAAGTACAATTTTTTTCTCAAAAAATAAGAAAAATCCATAAGACTTTCAAACACTGTGATAAGTATGAACCAGGATAAAAAGACCACACACAAACTTCAAAGCAAAGACTGGTCAGGGGTGACCGAAACAACCTATAGCAGTCTGGGCTCCCTAGCGGAGTCACCAATTCTATTGTACAGGAATAAACACCTTATAACCGAAGGTCTGGGGTTACCAACATACTCACGAAACTTGCAGGCAATCGACTCTAGAGTGCAGTAAAGGAAATAGGAGGATAGAAAAGACTCACCCGATACATGACGATTGATCCTAGCTTGTCCTCTTCTGCTCTGCTTCTCCTCCAAAGTCTTCAGGGATGCTTCTCCTTCACTTGTCAAGAGTCAATACTCCAAATACAAGATGATACATATATATAAACAGGTTAGATAAATCATATACAGAGTGTTGAATCATAAATATTTATCAAACCACAATATATGAGAGACATTCAAGACACATATGGAAGAAGGATTCTCTTTATTAACAATAATGAAAGAGTTCAGATTACAACCCAATGCCTGAGACAAGTACTCCTCTGCAACCAAAGGATTCTGAGTTGCACTGCTCCAAAGACTTCTGTATAAACTCCACCAGCATAACTTTGTTCTCCAAGTGTATGTGATTAAAACCCTCCCCAAGGCCTATATTTATACTTGGTGAAATAAGGCAGTTTCGAAGGTTGAGGAGGTTGAGACAGTTAAGGTGATTAAGGTTAAGGGCTTAACTAATCTCAAGTAATCGCGAGTTTTTATTTTTAATGTCAAAGGAAGGTGTACGCCGGTATCAATACTGGCAACTCGCGTATGACCCGTGAGTTTCTCTAAGGGTAACCCGTGTACAAATCTGTATGCGAGATGCACTAACCGACACTCACGTACAACACGCAAGTTGCCTATAAGAAGAGTCGCGTACAGGACTTGACATATTAAAAAGATAAAAATAACCAGCTGGATGGATAATAAATGTAGTTCATAATAAGCCCATCTATAGTGTTTTGGGCAACCCTCAATCCATAAATGTCCTTTTTTGTGCCAACATAGCGAATGTCCGCACTCGGACAGAGAGGTGCCA
The DNA here is from genome assembly GCA_001517045.1 of Pseudotsuga menziesii. Taxonomy (NCBI): domain Eukaryota; kingdom Viridiplantae; phylum Streptophyta; class Pinopsida; order Pinales; family Pinaceae; genus Pseudotsuga; species Pseudotsuga menziesii. The sequence goes on from LPNX010924835.1 coordinate 41,889, forward strand.
TTCAGGTGGATAACAATAAGATACACAGTGTTTATGGGAAATAAACTACGATTGCATTAAAAAATAATGAGGGAGAGATCAAAACCAATCCTTAGTGTTGGGAGCTCTTCTCAATGGGGTCTTTCTTCAAGCTTCACCTTGCCTCCTAATCACTCAATAAAGTCTGAGATAATTTGGACAGATTTTAGATGCTATCACACAATCTTCCTCCCTTTTCCCATGAGGGGTGAGACACTATTTAAATGCCTCAAAGGATAGAGTGGGTTGAGGATTCCAAGGAGAAGGTGGAGGGATCATCCCTAGGATAGGGGAATTCAAGTTCCACCTGTTCTGAATCTTAGGGATGAGGTTCTACGAGGAATCTTTGAGAAATCTCTCGAAGCTTCTATTTTTTTCCTTCATAAGTGGAGCACCACACTTTTTATGACAAAGAAAGGTAGTTCTAGGGGAGAACCGCCTTTTGTAAAATGGAAGCAAGCGGTGGTACCGCTCCTTTCCAACAGACAAAATGCGTTTATGATATGGGCACCGTTGGTTGCATAAGGGGAAAGTGTGGTGGTGGCTTAGAGTAAGGAAGTACACTTTCTCACTCATTTTTAATTTCATTCTTTGAGGAATTTTAGGCGATCAAGTAGATATCTATCTCATAACATGATGGTGATGAGAATTAGGTGTAATGCAATGCCCCCCAAAGCATGAGGCTAGAGGGAAAGGATAGGTAAAATGATTTCTAGGAACATGTTATAACTTCGAGGAAAAGGTCCAAAGGTCATAACTCATCAACAACCAAGGTGATTCTACAGTACATTTAAACTTTGATACACATCCAAATGACTCACAACATGGCTATCGACTAATACAATGCAGATCCATGTGACATATAAACAGTCATGGCTACTAAAATACAATGTAGATCCATGTGAAGAAGACTCAAATTTGGGCATACCTACCAGCCATACAATGTAGATCTATGTTATACAGACACAAACCTGAGCACAACCATGAACATACAAATGTGGATCTAGGTAATGACTCATACAAAATACTCCATAACAACATGGCGAAAGAAATGAATGCTCATCAGACACCCAGGGTCTTCATATTTTTCAAAAAAAATTATGATGCTATCCATGCAAATAAATGTATTGAAGTCGAACATGGTAGAAACCACTTGATTACCGATCAATGATGAAAATCGTTAACAAGTGTGAGGGAAATCACCATTAATGTTAATGATTCCCAAGGTATCCTGGTACATTCCTCCAAATTTGAATGGATGGGATGATGTCAAACACTCGGCTAAATATTTCAATAAAAGGCCAATGATGAAATCCTATTGTCGAAAGCGAGGAAATATGCCATTCAAGTATGCAAATCTCAAGGTACTGACTTGTTTCTAAGACTAATTCATGGAAGATGTGCTGAAGTTGATAGGAATAATCTCCCCGAAGGACTTTCCATGTTTTTAATGGAAATAATTAGCCAATGCAGACAAAGGTTGTTTCCCTAGTTTGAATAACTCAAATCTAGAAAAAAACACATACAGGACATAGAATCTTTAGCTAGAATTAATTAGACTACTTGAATTGGATTCTTTCATACCTTTTGACAGGATGTGAAGATCTGAACCTTGTTGTGCTTGAGCTATGCGGAAATCCTGCAATGGACACAAAATAAATGAACCAAATGAGAGTAACAAGATAATATGCAATTCTATGTAAATGACCAAGAAAATAAACAATAAACATAGAATAAGACTAATATACACAGTGTTTATGGGAAAGAAACTATGTTTGCATTAAAAATTAATGAAGGAGAGATCACAACCAAGCCTTGGTGTTGGGAGCTCTTATCAATGGGGTCTTGCCTCCTAATCACTCAAGAAATTCTGAGAGAATTTGGATAGAGCTTAGATGCTATCACACAATCTTCCTCCCTTTTCCCATGAGAGGTGAGCCACTATTTAAAGGCCTCAAAGGATAGAGTGGGTTGAGGATTCCAAGGAGGAGGTGGAGGGATTATCCCTAGGATAGGGGAATTCGAGTTCTGCCTATCTTGATTCTTAGGGATGAGTTTCCACGAAGGAATCTTCGAGAAACCTCTCGAAGTTTCTCTTTTTTTCCTTCATAACTCGAGCACCACACTTTTTATGAGGAATAAATGCGGTGTAAGGGGGGCACCTCCTTTTACAAAAAAGCAGCAAGCCTTGGCATCGCTCCTTGCCAACAGACAAGATGTGTTGTTGATATGGGCACCGCTAGTTGCACAAGGTGAAAGTGCGGTGGTGGATGAGAGTAAGGAATTACTCTTTCTCACTCATTTTTAACTTCAATCTGTGAGGAATTTTAGGTAATCAATGAAATACCTAGCTCATAACATGATGGTGACGAAAATTAGATGTAACACTTATATACTAACTAGCAATCTAAAATAATTACATAAAAGAAAGAAAAATAAAACTAATCATTTTATACACATATACAAGGTCCTCGAAATTTCAAAAAAAAGTTTTATAAAAAATAATTATAACCAACCTTAAACAAAATGTATGAACTTTCTAACCTAAAATAAATTCTAATTAAAAATTATGAAAACATACATGACTTCCGATTGAAATATAAAAAATATAAAACTAAATTAGATTTGACAAGAAACACATAAATAATCCATATGTTTTTTATTAAACTAAAGAAAACTAAAATTAATTTTAAATGTGAAATAATAAAGATAGTAAAAGTGATCAGTTAAATTAAACCTTTAAATAATTAAGAAAAGACAACCTTTAAATTGTTAATAAATAATTCACATTTAAAAGTATAAATAAAATTAATTAATAAAAGCAAATTACAAAAAGAAAAACTATATCTTGAAAAAAAAATATCTTGACCAAGGCCTAGATTAACACTAATAACTGAATTTACTTTTTCATTCACTATTAAAATATGAAATCATCTGAAACCAAAAATGATCTTAAGAAAAAATAGAGAACATATTTTAAACAATTTAAGATTTATTGAAACTAAATTGAATACGATCTAAGAAATAAGAAATAGAGAAGAGATCTTAAACAATTTAAGAATTATTGAAACTAAATTGAAAACGGTCAAGCATAGATACATGATTTAAAGATAAATCGGTATACTATTAACTCATTCTCTATATATATTAGTTTTAGACAAATGAAATACAATTCATAAGCTATATTGCAAAAGCTATATTGTAATATAGAATAATTTATTAGTAACAAAAAATCATATCACGTTAAAATAATTTCTTTTGTTTCATACAAAATATAATTAATATAAATGAGAATGGTGAATTAAGAGTTAACTATTGAATTTAGAAAAAATAAAAATTCTAAAATATAATAGTTAGTATATGTTGCATACAAGAATTTGAAATCATAGTTCAAATCTAATTGGAATATCAAGAAAACACAATGGATACTCAAAGTAAATAAACAACTCTAATTCAAGCATAGAAGACATTCATAGCAAGTTTTAGAGGAGTCTAAGTGAAAGAGCATTTCATTGTTTGCTTCCACAAAATTTTACCATCCATTTATTGACTGAAGCACCTTCTTCCTCTACCTCTTCGGAGAAAAGATACATAAATGAATAGATTTACACAAAATATTTAGATTTCTCCAAATTGTGGATACTTGCCCCCCCTTTTTTACAATCGATTAGGTTAGTTGTTCTCTATTCTAGAAAATAGCAGCACGCTGAAAAACACCTCTATGCAATCAAAGATCAGGTACAAATATCATTGTTAATATTTTTTGTCTTCTTGGTATTCTACCTACAACTCAGCCAACAATATCGTGAGAGATTTTGTGATATGGTAAATTTTATTCCTCTCATTGCATCTTTTCCTCTTTCACTATTTGATGAAATCATGGTAGATCCTTTGTGCATTGATGTTGGAAAACTTCCATATCCATCAATTTGACTTATTGAACCCCGTGACACAATATAATCATAAGTTATTGTAGTTTACCAAACCCCAATTCACATCACCACGGTCAAATACACCAAGATTCTAACAGGGAAATGGATGATTCTAAGTAATGCATAGAGGAAAAAGGTTTAATTAATGTTAGGACAACATTCCAACACACCAAATAAATGAAACAATAAGCCATTAATGGAAGACGATAGTTTGAGTTCATCTTTTCCCCAAATGTACATGCAATGCAAGGTAATTGTAACATGAGTGCAACTAGGTCTAAGTAACATTTTCACATGTTACTTAACCATCAACATTATGTATATTGCAACGATTAAAACCCATAATAAAATATGATCTTTATGTGCTAATAAAATCAATTTTACGACATTAAAAAATTCATATTTTCAATACCAAAGTAAATCAGAATTACGATACCAATCAACTCATATTTACGACACCAATATTCATCCATTTAAATATATATAATATTAGATCTATAGTTTCCATTAAGGCTATACGATATGCCTAAAAACCATATCTATTGGTTGTCATAAAACATAAAGAAAATAATATCTACTAGTTGTTCTAACAATAAACAAATATGCTCTAGATGTTGCCAATTTAACACCACTAAATAAACCATATAGCATAAGAATAAAATCGAATATGAAACATAAAATAACAAAGATAAAATCGACCTCTACGGGCATATGTGCAGCAATAAAAACATTTAATAATTTCCAAGTGGAATACTTATCTCTTAATAGTGGAACTAGCTTCAACAAGACAACGTTCCACCCATCCTTAGACACAGTCAAACTAATCATACTTGAACAAGTCACCCATGAGTTGAGGCCATGTGTCCACATGCTAAGGAACTCTCAAAGTCATATCTCAATAGAATATATTCATGCCACAACATAAGAAAACAACCAAAATCCACAACATAAGTCACTTTCGTGTGTTTGGTTGTGAAGCATGGGCTCACATTCCGGATGAAAAGAATTGGGCATACATGGTGATTTACAGGAGGAAATTTACATGGAACAACCTCCTGGATATGTTTAGAATAACTCTAGCCTTGTCTGTCTCCTTAAGAAATCCTTATATGGCCTTAAGCAAGCTCCTAGAGCTTGGTATGCCAAAATGGATAGCTTTCTCCTTGACACTGGTTTTTCTAGATGCCATTTTGACCCCAATGTCTATACCAAGAAAGTAGGAAACCATCTCATCATACTTGTTCTTTATGTTGATGATCTTATCCTTACTGGTAGTGACCCTAAACTTATAACCCATGTGAAATCTAGTCTTAAGCAAAATTTGAAATGTCATACTTAGGACATTTGCATTATTTTCTTGGTCTCCAAGTCTTGCAAACCAAAGAAGGAATCTTTCTTTCCCTATCTAAGTATGCTTGTGACCTTCTTCATCGCTTCCACATGGAAGATTGTAAATGAGCCCCTTCTCCCTTCTAGTCTAGAGTCAAACTTTTTGCCACTTGTACTTCCCCTGAAGTAGATGCCACCTTGTATTGTCATCTTGTTGGTAGTATTTTATACTTGACTCATTCTTGTCCTGACATTTCCTTTGCCATTGGTCGTCTTGCCCATTATATGCAAACTCCTCATGAAAGTCACTGGAAAGCAGCAAAAAGAATACTTCGATATATTTGAGGTACAATTTAGTTTGGGGTTCATTATAGTACAGGGGGGAAACCTTTGTTGGTTGGTTTCACTGATTCAGATTGGGCCGACGATCTTGATGATCGAAATTCTATTGCAAGTTATGTTTTTAGTCTGGGATCTGGACCTGTCACTTGGGCTTGTAAGAAACAACAAGCTCTTGCTCTTTCTTCAGCAGAAGCAGAATATCGAGCCGCAGTTAATTCCAGTCAAGAATATTTATGGCTTCGACAAATCCTTTCAGAGTTTGGATTTGAGCAACAACAGCCTACTCCACTTTGGTGCGACAATCAAAGTGCCATCAATCTTGCCAAAGATCTAGTTCTACATCAGTGCAGCAAACACATTGAGCTACACATGCACTTCATCAGAAATCTTGTTCATGATAGTGCTATTGAAGTTCTCTATTTCCCTACAGATGATCAAGTTGCAGACATCTTCACCAAGTCTCTTACAGAAGTGAAGTTTTCTAAACTTCGGTCTATGTTAGGAGTTCAGGAATGTGTCCTTAAGGGGGGATAGGCTCTAATGCCTCCTTCCTTCTCCTAATAGTGTCACTATTGTAAATCCTTCAATCCTATCCCAAGTTGTTCTTAAGGGGGGATGTTAGGATATTTAGACACTTAGGAGTTAGTTAAGATCAACTTGTGTAATATATCTGTTAGGTAAAAGTGTGTTTATTTAGTATGCATTTGTAAATATTCTAATCCGACGGTCACGATATGTTCTAAACATAAATTGATCTGACGGTTCAACTTCTCTTAGATCATACCAACCATTAATCCATGGCTTAGCACCCAATTTTCCTATGATCTCTATTTAAAGAGCATATAGGGTCCTTGGCTAGCTGATCGATTATGAGAAGCTCATGTAACTTTCTTTATTTTGCATAATAAATTGCTCCAAGTAGCTATTTGGCTGGGGCCGTGGACTGTTTCCCTCTCAAGGGTTTTAACCATGTGACAAACATCGGTGTGTTGATCCGTGATCTATTTGTGTGAAGTGGTTTCTGAAGGTGTTTGGTCTTTTGGGAGTACCCTGTGTACCCGAATAGAATCCCTCACCACTTACTTTCTATGCATCAACAATACTCGATGCAATGGGATTCTTCTCACTACACAAGCCCTCAAGACATCACCATCTACATTCAATATTCACGTGACCATATAAGAGACAATTAATGGTATTGAGGTATTTATATGTTCAATAGAAAATCTAACCAGTCTTCATATCGGGATAGGTCAGTGTTCAATCACCCTCATAGGTCTTCAAGTTTCCTTGCAAACTAAAAGGGTGTGACAGCAATGTGCAAAACGAAATTTGTAATCCATCCATGGGCATACGAATTCATGAGAGAGCCAATTTCAATTCCCCTTCGAATCTCATCATAGTAATAAAAGTCATCGTCAAAGGCTAGATTAGGTTCACAAGAAACTCTAATTCACTAAGGGATTTTACCAAATCACTGGAATACCATTTGATTTATCAAGAGAGAAACTCAAATCCACATAAACTGACTCAAATTCACTAGAAAAACACTCCCAACTACTAGAGAACATTCAATTTCTCATGAGAACAACTTGAATCTACCAAAAATGAGTCGAACTTACCCAAAAATCACTCATATCCAGTTATTAATTAAATAATAATAATATCCAAAGTCCATAGTATAAGCACCTAGTGACACAATAATAACAAATAACCACATCACATATATCTACGGATTTCCATTAATCCATTACCGTTCAAAATATGATAATTTTAAAATCAATAAAAAGTTTTATTCAATATCGATTTCCTCGTCAAATTGCTTCCAAAGTACTTTTCCTAGCAGTTAAAAAGTAAACATGACTAATATCGATGATCTTAGTTTGGTTTAAGAAAAACTTGTAATTCTTTTATTAACAGTCTCGTAACTCTATCCACTATAATCTCGCGGTTCAACTAATTTGCAACAAGCTAGGGCTCTTAAAAATCGGTCACTTTCGTATGTCAATCTTGCTGATATACTATTCAACTCAGACGATGATCCCATGGCATATTTAACACTCGGCGATGAAATAATTTGGATGAACAAGAGTCACTGATCTCAACCAACAAACAGTAAGTTAACACAATTTTGCATGCTGGCATTAGACTTTCACAATTTATCCTTCTCTCCATCTATGCAAATGTTGACTTGTCAAAAGAAAGAAAAAACATTAAACAATTTTTAATTATTGCACCGAGAGGTGCTCTATAGCCCAGTATGGGGGAGATATTGTAACATTATGTTGGCTATAAATAATATTGTTGATTACAAGGGAGATATTGTAACGCTACTTTTTACTTTCTGGTTATGATGTAGATGGTGTAACGTTATGTAATGTTACTTTTTACTTCTAAAGAGTAAAAAGTAATAAATATAAATTTAAAAAGTAATCCATTTATTGGTTTTGTCGGCCATTAAGTAAAAAGTAATAAATAAAAAATTTAATTATTCTCCAAAATAAATCCGTAACAACAATATATAAATTAGGTTAGACACAAGAACATAAAAAAAGATCCTTCTCCAGGGGATGGATGGGTTGAATATGGTGAAAAATACAACCTTGTCTCAACAATTACAAGTGATGATCCTCTAGATCATCGGGCAGCACAGCGACGACAAGAGGATATGTGCTCCTCACCTTTCAGAGACCCTTTGCAAGGCCGAAAACACCTTTCACGTAGTCGCTAGAACCAGCCAAGAAAGTAATATACACTCTCTTCTTCTTGGTTGTCGCATCCTTTTCCCCAAAAAACTCTGCAGGAAATTATAGATTCATGGTAAGAAGAGGAGAATAGATAGTATGGTTAAATTGAATAATCTATTGTAAAGTAGAAGAGGGACAAAATTTGCAGAACAACAAGTTTGAAGTGTAGTGTGTTCTTGCGCTTCAATGGGAGCATGATTTTTAACAAGAAGAAACATCCATTGGACGTGTTGACCTTTCGATTTGGAAATCCAGAGCTCAATTGATAGCTCAGAAGGATTTGAACCCACGATGCTTTTCAAGAATGCGGAAATGGGATGGTGAGCACAATAGCAGTGATAAAACCCTAAGGCGTGTGAGAGAATGACATCAATCGTTAGACATGATCTTCAAAATAATACGCTTCTACAGACCAAGAATGAGCAGTGGGTGAAAAAAACAGGGAGAAAGATGACAAAACCCCGCATATATACGTTCAATCACAACGCTTGGTAAGCATTTATTTTGTAATAACATTAATCTAATATGGCTGTACAGTAGAGTGGATGACGTTAGAGAAAAAAAATTCAAGTGGTTTTGTGTGGTTGGGTTTCTGTAGGAATGTAGAAAGGACGTGGAATTTACAGGTTATGGTGTCGTCGAGCTTTCTTTTCTAATAGCTCTCGTCAATGAGTTCAATATATGATGAAATGTAATTAGATTTCATGGGTTCGATTTCAATGAAGGATTAAGAATCATAAATATGTTGATGTTATTCCATGTTTGAAAATTTCCGAAAAACCTAAGATGGGAAGACACCAATGCCCCTTCTTTTGCTTTTGTACCTGTGTTTGTTTGTTAAAATGATACCATATGATATTTCATTCTTTTTTTGGGTTTGGTTGTCTGTTAAAATTATAAATTTCGAATCGTTCAAATTATTACTTTTATTATAAAAATGGTTTGGTTTTATTTCATTTGTTTAATATAATTTTAATTAATAAAAAGTATATCATTTTATATCAATATAAGATAAATATCATTTTAAAGCGATTTTGTAACACCTCGGTTTTGACCCCATTTGCATTAAAAATGTATATGAGCTAAATATTGTATTCAATCGTGGTGTGGAGCTAAAAGAAAAAATCCCCACCATCGATTTAGCGTTTTATGTTTCGGCGATTAAAAATCGTTGCTGATGGTATTTTGTGCTATCCAGGCACATTATAATTTTGGACATCATGTAAATATGCAATTTAATTAAAATACCCACAACCAACTATGTCAATGCAACATTAAAAGAGATGGGGGAATGATTTCCTAAGGATAAGGGAGGGGAAATATTCAAACCTTGAGCCGATGGGGAAAATCTAAATGTCTAGGGGAAAACCCATCAAGCTGTCAACCACCTTTCTTGTCTTACTCACCCAATCATTTATTTCTTCCAGAAATTAATTGAGGTGGTTATTGCATGGGCATGGGAAGAGTATGGAAGTCCAAATTCTAACTCGAGAAGCCATTAGTTTTTGGGAAACGCGATTTTGAATTTTGGGGCAAGTTAACACCCAAAACTACATGCCCATTTGGTTGTTCACCCATGTTCTCCATTTCCTCACGCATTGGAAGCTTGGAGAGTTGTTTCCCTTCACGTTTTTGTTTGTTGTGTGTGTTTCCTTCACATTGTGGGGGGAATTTCTTCATTTTCCCCCATGGATGGGAAGTTGTTTTGGTAATGCTCAGTGTTGGGCTGTTTCATTCACGATTTGTTGTCATTTTTCTCATTGTGCATTGTTGGGGTGCATACTCCATGTTTGGGTAACTCCGCGGTTAATTAGAAAATTTGTAAGCGGAGCTATGGGCCAAAATAGTCTTAGGGGTGTCAGGGTAAGTCAAAACCCTCTTTTTTGTAATAAACCCATGGTTTAAATCCAGGGTTTAGGGTTTTTGGGTGCCCATGGTTTAAGACCATGGTTTTGTAAAACTGCGCAGTATAAATAAGCGCTTGCATAAAAAGGATAGGTTAGGATTTTTAATGAAAAGAAAGATAAGGCGAAGTAAGGTTGGTTTTTGTAAGGAAAGGATAAGTCCCAGCTGTGTGCGTGGACGACCTCTGCAGCTATGTGCGCAGAGGGTTTTTGTAAGAAAAGGAAGAAAGATCTGCAGCTGTGTGCGCAGAAGCCTGCTGCTGTGTGCGCGGCTGTTAAGGACTGAAGGGATCTGCAGCTGAGTGCGCAGATCAACTGTGGTTTTGAGGAACGAGGAATAAAACGCAGTTTGTGGACGTAGCCCCTACACTGGGGGTGAACCACGTTATATTTGGTGTCGTGGTTTTATTGTGTTGTTTCTGCTTCTGTTATTTTCATGCATTAAACTGAATATATCTGATAACATAAGATCACTGCTAGTAATAAGCTTCGCTGTGAATTCCCCGTAGTGGGTTATGCAAGTTTAGTTTGTTTATTGTGCTGCGAAGTCATATGTGAATGAATGATAAATTTACAAGTGTTGATTAATAATTGCTTTTAAAGGCTAAGGTACAGTAATACCCCTCTCTGCATGCAGAAACCTGATTCTGCGGCACCCCATTGCTGTTTCGGGTGAGACTGCAACCTGCGCGCAGGTTGTTGCCAAAAGGACCAACACAGTGGGTCTTTTGTTGGTGCGATGCATAAGAATTAACTCGGGTCTGCCCTATTTCCCAACAAATTGGTTCCGTTGCCGGTTGAACTCGGTACCTGCTCAAGAGGGGTTTACCTTGTACCACAAGGGCTATGTTCTGGAGGCCCTCTGTGAAGGACATCAGTGATTGGTTTGCTGAGATCTGTTTGCA
>LPNX010924842.1:0-12760 GCA_001517045.1 Pseudotsuga menziesii
CATTATGTTGCGACTTTATAATTTATTAGAGTATTTAGATTTTTCTTCCTCGTCATCTATTTTATTATATGCTTGCGCAGAGTAAATGGGTTTCCATTGGTAAAGGATTTCTCCCTAGAATGGTGGAATCTTGTACAGTCTTGGCCTTGGTTTTTCCACTACTGGTTACGAGAAAATTATGATACACACCAAGGAAAAATGCTTTGCCGATATGTTTATAGAAACCCTTCAAGACACTGACAAGGCTGTGAGTTCTCGGAATTCGAATTCCATCTTGACGAAAAGGGATGTGATAAAATACATTGTTGTTATACTCACTTAGTACGAATATGGGATGCTCTAATGGATGCTCATCACAGCCATACATTCTTTCCATAGAACAAGCGAGTTGCCATAGTTATTGAGTAGCCCTTTGGCCTTTCTGTAAAGGTTGGTGTAGGTATCAACGTACTAGAAAGGGAAATGGTCATGCGGAGAGAGACGACTTCTGAGTTAAGATATGAAAACAGTAAAAAATTATTATTTATAGAAAAATAATATTTTTATTTTATTTTTTTGCCACGATGTGTAATGGAGCGAAGCAACTTACCCAACTTACTTCTTTGATGACTGGCAAGGTGCTTACTTCCTTTTATCGAGGATTTCTGGAAGAAGTACCTTCATCTCTGCAAAATGATGGAATATCCTACCCATTAGGAACATAGACTCTATGGGTACAATTTTCATGAGTTTATGAGTTGGTTAACGTAAAACCAACACATTCTAAACTTCGAAATTGAACTGATATTTAATCACAGACGCCTAGACCAGGGATTGCCAAATGTTATGGATTTCTTCTTTGAGGTTTTTTATTATAAAAACCCTATATTAGAAACCAACTAGAACCTAACCTAGTCATTTCCAAATTGTAGCGACAACAGATATTTGCCAGTTGTTATTTTTTGCTTGTTTGAATACTTTTCCTGTCAAAATATAATAAAAACAACAACTGGAAGATTAAACGTTGGAAAGGTCGTACAAAAGAACACGCAAACGTGTCATGTATACTTGTCTCGCCATATTTATAAAAGCTTTATCGTAAAATACTAGAACTATGTTAAAATGGAACATTGTCCATATTTCTTTAAATTGTAAAAAATATTGTTAATGTTTTATTCAGTTATAGGTTTCATTTCAGTTTTAACAAGTATTGGAATTGAACATTGTCCATATTTTTCAAAATAGATGTTAAATTAAAACTATGAAGCATCAAAGAGATTGAGAATATTATATTAAAAAATATACTTGTCAAATGCCATTTCATAGTTTATGTTTTACATTTTGTTGTGAAAACATTTTAAAAAGATATACACTCACTTTTTTATGGTTTTATTTTTTCTCCATTTTATGGTATTATTATGAAATGTTATTTTCTTAAGATATGTACGGACTTTTTATTTTTATTTTTTTGGTGTGTTTTCATTCCATATTCCTGAGGTATTAATCTTGAAGATTTGTCTGAATTTTTTTTGAATGACTTGGTTTAGTTTAGTTTAGTTTATTTGATAATATATGTTTTTTCTTCTTTTATAATAGCTTAAAATAAAATGAATGAATACATAATTTTGTGTATATTATAAAAATATGTGGATGAATGCTACATGATTCATGGGATTGTGAATGCTACATGGTTGAATGGTTGTAAATGCTACATGATTCATATGATTGTGAATGCTATATGACATTAATGTTGAAGGGTTGTATGACTAGACTTTGTGTTTTACCTAAGTTATGATACATGGTAGACACATAATTGTACCTGTAGAATGTGTGGATTTAGGTATTGTTAGGATTATGTTTGGATGTTCAAAATACTGTCACGCAATTTGGTTCTTAAGTTCTAAGAGTAACTTGGTAGAAATGAATGTTAATATCTAACATTGAATTTTCCTATTTTCATGTTTCCACCTATATTAATGAATGAATATCATCCATCTCAGCGTTAAATAACTCTTATGTCGTGTCTTTTTTTAATGTTGGTCTGTTTGTGGCGTACAGACTATGCATTTGACCAATGCAATGCAATCAAAATCTTGTAGCAGTGACCCTAACCTCACACAAAGAGGGAATTTCAGGGGAAGATAAGTTCAACCTTTAAACTATAATATGAACACAGTCTTTTCAACTTTTCCATACTAGTATAAATCCATGCTAAATTAAGATTTCTTCTGCATAGAAAACTTGTTTTTTATAACTCCAAATCAAAATTATTTGAGCAAACATAGATTGTATTTATTATTTTATTAAAATTGTGGGTTCTTACCTAATTGAAATTTTGTTTCAAGAAGAAGACAAGGTATTTATATTTTAATTTTTTCAGAACCTATTTGGAACTTTTTTCAAGAAAAATACAAGGGATTTATATTTTAATTTTTTCAAGGATAATAATAAATCAGAGTTAAAAGCTTAAAGTATAAATGATGGTATTTGGATCTCCTTTATTTTATAAATGTATTTTTATAAATGAAAAAGACTTAACCGAACGAAGTTATGATGGGGATACTAGGGCTACCAATGAACCTTCTTCTTTTCTAGCAGAACGAGAAAACCACCCTTCATGCGCGTAATCAAGTTGTGAATGAGCTTTGGATTTCCCATAGCCGAATATTCAACCATGCACTGCAATTTGAAGATAGAAAACACAGTTGCTGCAACATATTTCATCTAAATAAATGCCATATCTTTGTCCAGATAGACACGTTTGCCTCCTTGGAAGACTTCAAATTTGAATGGACTCCACGGGATAAAATGCCCATCCTTGTTCGATCATCTTTCTAGTTTGAATTCGAGGCAGTCGGTACCCTAGATGGCGCCCCTGCAACCTATGGCATATGGGTGGTAAGTAACTTGAGTGCCTATGTGCATGATAGTCCGGTGAGGAAGAACGTCGTTGTGGAGAGCGTGCTTGGAGTCCAAGAAGACTGGCGGATAAAGTCTCATCGATTCACAGATTGATGCTTGTAGGTAATGCATGCTCTAAAAATCCTCGTATGAAAATGTCTAGGATTTTCCATTCCATTTGGATTCAGGTTCGACGGCCATGAGACGAGTAAGCTCTTTGTTTATTGCTTCCAAGATGCCTACAAAATGTTTACATGTACCATAAGATAGATATTTTCATATGGAGATTTTAAAATGAACTAAACATACAAACTTTAACACAACAAATTTCTATTTACCCGTGAATAATAAATTTCTATTTACCTTGCTAGAATATTTCTTATGTGCTCCCTAACACCTATAGAAGCCTTAAATTCTTCATTAGAATCCAGGAAGGTATAGAAGAGTTGGGATGTTTGTTCAAGTGAATCCATATGAGATTCAAGGACTTCATCGTCATTATACTACATTCCGAGAGAGAAGGTTCAATATCAACAAGTTGCAACCTCCTCATTTGAATACCGTCAAATGCATCATCTTCATGATCATCAACAAGCACCATTCTATTTCCCCACATGGTAATTATGTATCCAATCATCAATACTTACAGAATATTGTTGCAATAAATCATCAATAATGATGATTTCTGTCCAACGTCAAAGTCGATGGGCGAAGATCTCTCAACAACATCTCTTAGCCAACTTTCATAGTTTGTACTCGTACATATTTGTATCGTTCCAACCGTCTACTTCCATAGTTTCCATGGGACATTTGGAGGTCATGCATATCATCTAAAACACAACTGTGCAGGTCCATCAGACACTCAGTTTGTACATTTGAAAACCCAAACTCTGTGAGCTAGAAAGAAATTGCACTGGAAAACACGTGGGTGATTTGAAGGTTGGTTGGGATTTAAAATATCAACAAGCCAGGTCGCCACCATAGTTTTGAATTTTTTTTATCTGTCAATGAGCTCTACTAATGGAGCTAACTGAAGTTGCAGAACTTGAAAAAGAAAGAAACACTTATGCGAATCTGCAGGTTGAAGAAAGGTTTATGGGAGTCTAATGAGCAGTCATATATAAATTATTTATTTTGCAAAGAAATGTAACAATAAGAAAATGACTAAGTTGTGTTTGTTGAATTGTAATTTTCAGTTTCATATATCAAAGCTTACGACTCAAAGGGCCTCCACATTCCATCGTGATGGTTTTGGGATCCATAAGGAGCGAAGGGCACCATGACTTTCCCTTTACGTGTAGTGAAGAGAAAAGGTAAGAATAAAATCAATGGAATTGTTATGTCTATCAAAACTTGTGCCCGCTGGTCTACAATATGTGCGTGGAAGGAGTTTGGCTTTTGCATCCATTACGTCATGAAAATTAAGCAACAAGCTACTAATGGGCATCTTGACTATATACTATCGATATTGAATAGGAAGATTGACTTGGGATATTAAAACTTGAAACAAAATATTTTATTCACCTATCAACCTTATTTGGCCATTCAATTATCTTCAATACATGAGATTATAAGAGGACCCATGCGAATGGTCGACAGGAAAAATGGTGTCACTTGTGCAAGTTACGATGTGTAGAAATTTTGATGTCTAATTATGATGTGCAGAAATTTTGATGTATCACGTAGTTCAAGTTTCAATTTCAAAGGTATAGTCTCTCCACGTCCGGGTCAGGTCTCAATTTCAAAGGTATAGTTCCTCCACGTCTATTGGTTTCGATGTTCTCTAAAGCTACCTAAAACTTGGAAAAATCCTATAACTATGCCCTTTGGATTTTTGTACTTTTTTGCTTTGTAAGATTCCATTGGCATTCAAAGGATCGAGGTGAAAACATTGACTTATTCACCGAATATTTTCAAATTTAAAAACTTTATGTACAAAATCCTTTTAGAGGAAACTTATTTTCACTTATGTGGCGATTTAGAAGTTTGATGTAACTTATTTTCACTTATTTTCCTAGACTTTCTTTCATCACATAAACTTATATTATCTACGTCACACAATTTTCTCTCATCTTTGAAACATATAAAATTTCTCTCCGGTGTTTCATTTCTCCCTCTTTGGAAGTATGCTAGTTAAATAACCACATATTTTCATTGTTTGGCAACATTTTATGTACCACTTGTTATTTCTAATCTTAATATGTTGGTTGAGCAATATTTTACATTTGTATTTGACATATATTTTAGAAAAATGTTGTTTATCATTTGCTACTTAAGTTTTTAGTCAAAAGCATTAAACATGTTCCTTAGAAATCAAAATACCACTTCATCTTTAAATTCCTTACTATATGGAATTTGTTGCCATTTCCAAACAAGAATTTTATGGTTTATTAAAAATTTCTATAATGTAAAAAATATATACTACCTCACTTCTTGTCGAGATGTTTCACTTCCATAAAAGGAAAACTCCTCACATTGCTAACTTTCTTGACATTACCCTTCACCCAAAAAAAGATTGGTTAGTTAAAACACCTATTAGATATAACATTATTTTAGTTTTAGAAAACCCTTCACCCACTTAATATCATCTCATATATGAATTTCGTTTTAACCATTTTTAAAACCCTCGTATCAACCCAAGTGTTATGGTATTGGTCTACCATCGATTCTCCTATAAATGATAGCAATAGAGCATGAATAATAATAATATTGTTATGAGTTTTTAATTGATACTTCTGTGTGAGACTTGTATTGATTAAATTTTATGATGGGTAAAGATCTGCTAGTATACAAACTCTTCATTATTTTTTAATACATAAATTTTACAACATAATACATATTATGAAATAATTTCATGAGGAGTTATGCAATTAGATAATTTATAACAAGAATTTTTTTTCAACTTAATATTTGTTTATATTCTCTTAATAAGTTTTTTTAATTCTTCATAGTTGTGTTTTTTACTCAATTTATTTATCAAATGCCATCATGTAATATACATTTAACCCTATATATGGGGTTATCATATACATTTAACCCCATATTCGCTTCATTAGGTCGACCACTATTGCATATACATTTAATTATTTACATATACATTTATCCCCATACATGGGGTTATCATATACAGTCAGCCCTATATATGCCCACCCTTGGGTCATGTCACATATGCGATTAACGATCTTTATCTAATGTTTAAGACGGAAATTAGTGTAGGGACCTTAATCTTTTTTATTGATCTCTCTAGTATCTCAACTATCAATATATGGATGTCCATCTAAATTGGAAGGTAGCTAGATTCTTATCATCTCCAATTGACAAGGGAGTATGCGGGGTTAATTTCCCTTTGTGCGTACACCTTAACACAATTCCTTCCATGATGCTAGGATTTCTTGTATCCTTTCCATTTATCGAGGATATGACATCTATTACTATGTGGGGTTAATTTCCCTTTGTGTGTACGCCTTAACACAATTCCTTCCATGATGTTAGGATTTATTGTATCCTTTCCATTTATCGAGGATATGATATCTACGACTATCTTCTAGATACTTTGTGTGCTTGATTTATGCTATTTCACTCTTACCTATTTTGTTAAGACTAATCATTACCATCTATTTTCTCCATAGGGTGATGGCCAAGTACTTTTCATCTAGTTAGCTAATAAATCCAACCTCTTCAAATGTGGTTGCATTTTGTATGACCCACTTCACATTTCTTTCAATCTCTTATGATGAAATTTTGGATACGTCATTTAGGAGGTCAACCGTGAGTTTGTAACAACCTTTGAATATAATTTAAGTGGATTTCATTTCCACGATTTGTATGATACTATAGATCACTGGTTTTCCATGCTATTGGAACTTTCCCTTAGAATAGAAGAGAAAACCTTGATAACCTAGGCTTCGTGGTTCCCAATGACTCTTACTCTTGTCAATTTAGAGTTTCATTTTGATGGACAATCAAAATTCATCCTAGTCCATCCTTCCTGAGGAGCACACATGCTTTATCCTTTATTTTAAATCCTTCATTAGGGCCGCTTTTAGGACCAATTTTGAATTATTCGATGATAACTTCCCAATCTTCAATAGGATCAAGGGTGGTTTTGGTTTCCACTTTTTTTTCCTATTTCTATTTTCACTTGGTCCATTGTTAGCATCTTTCTTCAAGGTTCCTAAGGTTTACTTCTTTCTATATAAACCATGGGATTAAATTTGGGGAAATTCTCATGCCGTATTATGTATTTATGATTTCCATGGAGGTTTCCCCATTTTAAAAAAAATATCCTTTAGTAAAATTATATTCAAAATTATTTGATTGCAAAACTATTCCTATGTTTGCTCCAAAGAGGGTTGGGCATTTGACTTGTTGGGGATAAATAAAGAAGATGAACTCCACAATTCCAAGATTTAGAGGAACATTTGACCTCCGAACCTTCATCCTAGCCAAATGCCCAACAACATTGTTAACATCTGGTTGAGATAACTCCTTGGACTAACTATTTGTTTAGAAATCCTAAACAAATTATGCCCATTCTCCATGCCTATGCTGGATTTCTTTCTATCTACTATGCCAAAATATGTCATTTCTTCTCTTTTTAACCACCATTCCATAACAATATCATAATTATATGTTCTACATCTTTTATTGCTTTAGATGATGCTATCAACATATAACTCTAGAATAGGGCAATAATTGATAAGACTAATTTTATAAATACCATTATCCGAACTAAGAATAAATATGTGTTGTACCTCCCTCCAAGTTTTTCTTTAGCTTGTTTATCATAGTTTTTTAATGATTAACCCCATGGGATGGGTTTATAAGGGATACCCTTGAAATCTGTGTGGAGCCTCCAATTGTTTCTTTAGCTTGTTTATTATCATAGTTTTTTAATGATTAATCCAATGGGATGGGATTTATAAGGGATGTCCGTGATATGTGGGATATCATAATATTCCTTGGGATTATAAAACTAGATTTATGATGATAAGTTTATTTTAATATTGAGTTTCTATTTGGACACTTTCTCACAATTTAGCAATAACTTGTTTAATTTTTTTATTATCTTGAAAGCTCAAAATATTGCAACAACGTGTTTATTGGTTTAGCTTAAATGATATTGTTTCTAACATTATTAATGTGCCATTAACAAAATGAGATAAGAGATGGAAGGAGGTTATCTTTAGTCTTTAAACATTTCCCAAGGAATATTCTTGATTCAGTTCTCTACGAAAGAATTCCACCATTATATATAGAATAATAGGAAAAATAAGGAGAATCCATGCCTTATAAAATAATCTATGTTTTCTTAATGATGAAGACAAGAGAATGAGTAGTGGGTCAATACATATACCAAATATCCTTGTTACACGTTTGGGTTATTGCGAAAGATGTTGGGGTGTTTTATGAGATTGGAGTATATAGTGTAGGTGCATGATGTAAATATGTGAAAAATTATGTAAGTTTTTCATGTACTAATTCTATGTGTGGGCTTATGCAATGAGCATAAATTTTTAAAAGTAAGTAGGTGTTTACCAATTATGAAATTCTTGTTGATATATGGTATTTCATGGTAGGTTTGAATTCTGGAAATTAGTGAGCACGTTATTATCAATATTTATTTCCAATATGAACATGATTCACCCAATACAAAGTGATATAAGTGCAAAGGAGTGAATCTACCTTTACAACTTTTTGGTATTCTCATTACACTATAAACTATTGAACTGTGTTGTTGGTAGTCCTTTGGCTCATATGATTATGCTTTCATTGATAATACGAGTCATCCATCGGTTGATGGGAAGAATGTTTACCACAATTACTTTGATGGAATCCTAGATGCCCTTCTATCGGCCTTGAAAAAGATTGCCTTTGGGAAGATGCCAATTGTTGTTGGACAGGTTAGACGACCGACAGATTAGGGAGTCAATGCAACCATCATCAATACAAAAAGATTCGTTAAAGGATTGGCAAACTGTGCTATAAGCAACAAGGGCACCCCGCTTAGGCCTGGAAACCCCAATATAAACATGAGGACAAAAAGAATATTTTGCATGGAAATTTTGAAAGACGCCAGGGAATATTTACATTTGATGGTCATGTTAAATATGAGATGGATATAGGGAAAGGATCAAAGGGTCCGGTGAATGCAGAAAATGTTTAATACCTATCTTCATGGTGGTGTGTTGCAAATGATAATCACGATCTTACTAATATATCAAGGCATGTGCAACGGTCTTACTCAACTTCAGATTGTACAACCCTCTTTTGCAGAGATTCTTGCAATCATATTGGGTCACCAGAAAATATTTCGTATGCTTTTAATAGCTACTATCAACTCCATAGTCAATTAGGTGATAGTTGCAATTTTGATGGCCTTGGAAATTGGACAAATGCAGACTGCTGCTATTTGGTTGCAACTAGCAAGTCATATGCTTCTAGTTTGTACAATAATGCAATGAAACACTAGATAGTCCAATGGAAATTTCTAGTATGCACACTAAATTTCCTTGGTAGTACATTGTAGAGTAATGTACTTCTATCTATTGTTTTGGTTCTATCTGCAAGTTTTTATGATATCTTGTCTTATTTATTCATGGAAAAAGGTAAAACAATGCATGTTGCGAGTTCTCGATTATTTTGCCGAACAACTAACTTTAATAGTCAAATGTATTAGACTGAACACTTCAATATTCCAAGTTGTTACCTCAAGACCAATGTCATACGATGTTTCTTGTGACATTACATTTCTATTATATCTAGGTAGGATATTGCCAGTTACCATAGAGTTTATTCTAGTGATTTGTTGTAATAGGTGTTTTTTGTTGCTAAGTTTTAGGAATAGATTACTCAATTTGGCAAGTTAAGAGTTGTTGGGATATCTCTATAGAGTTTGTTAAGTGTTATCCAAGAATTTGATAGGATTTTATTGTAATTGCTTTATCTAAGAACTTGATAGGATTTTATTGTAATTTTCTGAAAATTGATGTAGAGGAATTTGGGAGAAAAGAGGGATTTGGGGTTTGATACCTATAAGATTTGATGTGTGTATATGGGGGATCGGGATCATGTTCCTCTTTCCTCATGGTATTGATTTTAATGCAAAAAATGAGGATTTCTATGAAAAAAATTCCCTCTTCCGTGTTTTTAGTTGAAACTCTGCAATTCATTAATGAAACATTGAGATTTAATTCCTTTGGGTAAGAAGGATTTATCTTTTTTTTTCTATTTTTTTTCTATAAATAGAAATCGTTTTGAGTATTATTTTTGCAGGTTCTGTAGCTCATATGAATCAGGTAGAGTTTCAACATCAAGAGGTCTTTGACATAAGTTGGAAATAAATACATCACATCAAGATGTCTTTGGCAGAAGTTAGAAATAAATACACCATCTAGTAGATAGTTGGCTAAGTCTACAAGATCAATGATCTAGACTTAAGCTTAGAAATAAAATGAAATTCTTATGTTTAAGAAGGAAATGTTCCGTTATTAAATATATTATCCATCGAAGTGGATTGGTTGAACCGTACTTATGCATCTAGAAAGGTTGAATCATTGAGTTCAATTTAGATATTACTGAAGAATACAAATGCACCAATATAAAAAAAAATCCAAATAATCTCTTTGCAATATTAAAATCGTATTAATGGACGAACGATACATTCTTTTATTTAAAGTTATATATAAGTCAGTTTTAGAAGCAAAACCGTTAATTATTTTAAACAATGGTTAAAGGATAAGGATGCCCGTCAAATTTGACCCCTGAACACAAAGCAGGCATTCCAAGATTCAAGAATGTGACATTCCAAGATTCAAGAATGTAATTATGATTGATCAACTATGCTGAGAGCACCCTTTGTTTTATCGAAGAATTATAAAATTTAAAAATTTTCTGCACAAAGTGGGCATTCCAAGATTCATGAATGTGAATATGTTTCATCAACCAATGCCTTGATTCATGATTGGGATGATGTCTGTAAAGAAGAAATCCCAGATCCCATGTCAGCAACTTTGCTTATGTCATTAGACTTAGACTTAGCTTTTGCAAAATTCAACATCTAAAATTCATATAAATATCTGTAACTCGGAACTCGGAAGTTCGGAACTTTCCCAACATATATACTAGAAAACTAAATTCAAAAATAAATATATTTAAAAAAATTATAAAAATGAATTTGACTATATCAGTTAAGGGACAATGTTTCTTTCATTTTCTGGCCGCAAGAAGTCCATTAAAATCCATGTTATCATCATCAGGGTTGGAATTTCAAATCAGGAACACCCGTCAAAATTGCGGGTAACAATCAAAATCTGAAACGTTTTATGTATTCCAAGCCAGATTTTGACGGTCTCGGTAAAATCTTGGCTGTATTTGACGGGCAAATTGACCCATGATGGGCATTTACCCGTCAAATTCCATCCCTGATCATCATGGGAAGTGGGGACCACATCCAGACATCATTACAACTTAGAAGATATGCTTTTATTTAATACACACAAAGCCTTGAGAGTTGATCACACCGTTCAAGAATGGGAAGTCACTAGTGTCAACGTCAACAACCAAAGAAGATCCAAGGTGGTGTTTTCTATTGCTGATGTCATGGGTATAAGACCCATTATGTTAGTGAGGAGAATCTAGTGGAATCGTCAAAGGTTTAAGGTTTATTTGCATATGAAATACAACCAGAGTTGACATTGTTTCAACACACCAAGGAATTTTCAAAATGATCAAAATTTAGTAAGATATTTTTTAAAGCACGGAATCGATAACATGAAGTTTTGAGTAGCTCTCGGGCATGAATTGAAACTCGCAGCCACCACGGCCTGTGAGGAACCTCCCCGTGTCCATAAACTCCACGTATCTATGACGACAGACTCCGTAAAACTCCGTAAGTTTCCAAATCTAAGCCTGTGCATTGCAGTCCTGTATTTCCACACTTGAAAATCCAGATTATGTTAGCATAAACTTCCGATTCTGAACAAATGCGGAATAAAACTCTGAAACAGAATCGAAATAGCAATACAAATAGATCATACCTCCAGCCATTGATGCTAGTAGTCTTGTTGTAGAAGATTTCCCTGTTCCACAAAAATTTTAGCTTCCTGTACGGTTCTTCCAAGCTCTGCTTCCTCTTTCTTGATGGTGTAAAACTGAAGGGGATTGAGTTGGTGAGCTTGGGGACCAACATGGGTTTTAAATATCCAAGCTTCCATCAAGCTTCTGTAGGCTATGCATCAAATGTTCCACAAATTTAGGTGATGGACCACTCCAAAAGCTCCCAGCAAGAAAACAGTTGCCAAACTAAATGAACCGTCGATAGTTTTGAGGAGCCGCTCAATGGATGCGGATGATGAACCGTCGGCCCGTTGAATGGATGCAGCTGCGGGAGCTTACATTCTCCCACTTGGTCCATACTCCCAAACTTAATGTCTCATCTTAAAACCTATTGACAATCTGTATTAAGTAATAGATACAAGAATCATGGCGATAAGTCCTCTTATGACAAGTATTACCTTCCATGTATTACGATGTATTTATTACTATTTTAATTTATGTGGCAACAATTTCTTAATGAATAAACCTTATGTTTATTCTTGGTCCTCATAGATGAATTTTCTCAAATTAAATTAAGGTGCACATATGTATGAGAAAAAATAGCACAGTAATTAAGAATTTCATAAAAAATAACATTGTCCATACAATGAGAAACTACATAATGGAACCAAGTCCCATATTCATTACATGATCCTTGAATTTAAACGGTGGCATGCCCTTAGTAAAAGGATCAAC
Organism: Pseudotsuga menziesii; assembly: GCA_001517045.1. Lineage (NCBI taxonomy): Eukaryota > Viridiplantae > Streptophyta > Pinopsida > Pinales > Pinaceae > Pseudotsuga > Pseudotsuga menziesii. The sequence continues at coordinate 12,673 of LPNX010924842.1, forward strand.
GATCATCAACTCAGTGTTGACGTGCTCAATGACCACTTTCTTTGCTTTAACACGTTCCCTGATGGCTAAATACTTAATGTCGATGTGT
>LPNX010924842.1:16662-38446 GCA_001517045.1 Pseudotsuga menziesii
CTGACAGAACGTGTCCAACATAGAAGCCCTAGGGTGTCTGACATGTGCCCAATGCATGTCTTAAAGGCTGTGCATAGTTTGTCCATGAACACAGAAACATAACCTAGCATGGGGAACCCGAATTAAATTGTCTTGTCCCAAACACAGTCCCATACTGCCAAAAGATCCATTTATCCCCAAACACATTTCCTTTGCACAGAGAGAAGCTAAAAGAGAAGATTGTACTCTAACAGTATTAAAGAGAATATTATATTCAACGGTAAGAGTCTCAAAAACATCATTGCAACCTTGCAATTCCACATCATGGTGCATAGTATAATAATTGTGTCCGAAAATGTTTTGTTTTCCTACAGATTTTCTTTTTAAAACAAGAAAACAACTGGAATCACTATAACAAATCGATTTAGCTCGTTTTGGCAACAAAACACACAACCAACAATAAGCAAAAAATTACTGCCGCTAATGCTGAGTTGAATAAGTTAATGCTACTCAACACATACACAGAAAAAAAATGGATGAAATCAAACTTTGAGCATCAATCATAATGGGACAGTGGCCCTCTCTAACAACCCAACAAGGGCAGCAGCCACTCAACAGTCCAACACAGGGAGTGACCATCTCAAATAGCCACACAGGGCAGCAGCCTGCTCAAACAGCCCAATAGGGCAGCGACCACTGAAAGAACAACCCATACACAAGCTTAGGCTCAAGCAACAGTCCACGGCTCAGGTAAAAGGACCAAAAAACAGTCACGGCTCAGGTGAAAGCCAACAACCAACCCACGTCTCAGGTGAAGGACTCACAAACAACCCATGGATAAGGTGGCAACCCAGCAAAACAAGCCACAACTAAGGTAGCAGCCTAAAAGCAGCACACGACACCCTTAAGAAGCTCACAGCAGGCTCACGGTACCCTCATACAACCCTCAGCAAGGTTTGGTATAGACTTATCGTACCCTCAACAGGCTCACGATACAGCTAGCAACAGCGGCTGCCCTAGCAGTCCTCAAACTCTCACCATACGTTAATGAATGCCCAAAGAAAGAAAAGCAATAAAACCATCTTTTCTGCTTTACGATTAGGAATTCTCTCCGGTCATTTATTTTTTAATTTCTAGCAGGTTTAAAAACCCCAGTGCTGGTTCAACCCCAAACAAACAATGCCAGACACACAGAGAAAACCCTACAGTGGCGACTACATACAGAACACCAAGGCAGAGATAATTGGCTCTGATACCAACTGTTAGCATAAACTTCCGATTCTGAACAAATGCGGAATAAATCTCTAAAACAAAATCGAAATAGCAATACCAATAGATCATACCTCCAACCATTGATGCTACTAGTCTTGCTGTAGAAGATTTCCCTGTTCCACAAAAACTTTAGCTTCTTGTACGGTTCTTCCAAGCTCTGCTTCCTCTTTCTTGATGGTGTAAAACTGAAGGGGATTGAGTTGGTGAGCTTGGGGACCAACAGGGGTTTTAAATAGCCAAGCTTCCATCAAGCTTCTATAGGCTATGTGTCAAATGTTCCACAAATTTAGGTGATGGACCACTCCAAAAGCTCCCAACAAGAAAACGGTTTCCAAACTAAATGAACCGTCGGCAGTTTTGAGGAGCCGCTCAATGGATGCGGATGATGAACCGTCAGCCCGCTGAATGGATGTGGCTGCGGGAGCTTACATATTATTCATGCGTTTTTCTCCTGAAACTCAACCAAACAAACTTCACACTCCTTTCTGTCTATGAACTTCTTTGCTTTAGAGAATCTGCACAAAGGAATGGATTTGATCACAGCTTCATCCAGGCGATATGATTGAATAATTATCTGCCGACCTTATGGGTCTTGGAATCCTTCAAGTGAATAAGTATCGACTTGTATATTCTCTTCACGGTCCAAACTCCTACGCCTCCTCGTAAACAAAGGTCTACATCAAGAAGCTTTGCAATACTTGGAAAAAAAACTTGTAGTAACTTACCACCAGTAAAGCGTTGCCTATAACTACAACAATGGATATCAGGGCATGATTGATTGTGGTGGTGGCGTAGTTGTGCTTGGTGGGTCCTTTACTGTTAGATGCATAATGAAAAGAAATGCAACCAAGAAGAAATTAGAAAACCATGAATGGAAACATAAGCAGAAAAGGCATACTAGATTCAATACTTAGTAATGTACATAGAAGTACATATATAGTTACAATACCATAATTGTCCACTAACTGAAAGACAGTTAGGAAATATAAACAAAATTATGATTAGTGGTTTTAACATCCCCCTTAATCATAAGTTTTTCCTTGCGTGAAAAAACTGCCACTACTTGACGATCAACTATGTCAAGCAAATTCAGAGAGTAGAAAAAACAATGTCAGCTACTAATGGCTAAAAATCTCTTTGACACAAACTAGCAGAAGATGAAGGCTTCTGCTAAATTGGTGGTTTTAGGATGACCACTAATCAACCAAACCAATTAGGTGGTTTTAGGAATACCACCAACCATGTCAATCTAGAATTTCAAAAGGCTTTTGTTGACCTCACAAACTATAGGGACAGGTTGTCACAATCTCTCTTGTTTCTGACATTCATTTTCCCCCTGTCAGGAACAATCTATCCACTTAAAAAAAAACATCAAATGGGCCTTGGTCTTGCCCTCAAATCAACAAAACATAAAGAGCCATCAACTGTAGAAACCACAACCTGTAAACTGGGTTGTACATGGGTGTAAACTCGCTGAGAAGATCTTTCCAACAACTTGTCTTCCAAACGCCAACGCCAAGCACCTAACCATTCAAAACTTATTTGTTTCCGCTGAAGATTCTTGTTCTTCTGACAATGGTCAAAAAGATGATTTTTCTTCCCACAAAGACGATAGGGGCAAAGATAAAAAACAATGAGACTCAACATGGCCAACTCTATGACAATGGTGGCACTTGAAAGATATTTTCTCAACTTATCATAATCAATTGATCTATATGATCATTAATCTTAGTTCTGCAATATCATTATGTACCTGATTCTTTCCATTGTCTGCAAATTCTTCCTTGTGATTAGCATCAATCAGAAAGCCTCCACTCACAAAGTTAACCGGTTTTCTATAATCAGGAATATGGAAAAGATGATCACATTTTTCATATCCTAAACCATACTTGTTTCTTTTAAACGACAATTCTTCCCATGGCCTTACGAACTTGGTTGCAACTTGTCATTCCTTTGTCTTTGTAGTGCTTTTATCTTCAATTTTCAGAATTTTTTCATTTACATTAGGATTTTCATTTGTTATCCTAGTGTCTGCAAGAAACAATTTTCCATTGAATTCACTGATTTGTTTCATACTTGAAAAATGCTTGTTGTCCTATTTTTCACCGTCAACGTGTTGCTCTCGTAGGAGACTCAATTCATCAAATAATAACTTGTTTTGAGTTTTTAGCAGGTCAATTTTTCTGTGCAGGCTTTGCAAATTGGTAATAACTGTGTTAAATATTATCTTGTTCACATAAACTGTAGATCATGGAGTTGTGTTGAGCGATGACTGTAGTATATGGAAGAGTTCTTCAGTTATGACCATTTAGATGTTGAGGGTTTCTTGCAACTCCACCCTCTATCAATAAAACTCAACACACAAAATATTAAATTCAAAAAAATGAATGGGTGTCGGATTCTACCAAAAATGTACCCAATTGCAATATTTTTTGTAATTCAACAATATTTGATATTCACAAAATAAACTTGCAAAAACATAGAATGCAAGGATAAAAATATGAACAGTCACAAGTTTAGAAAAGGTGTTGAATTTTTATTTTTTTTTAATTTTGAATGCCGGAAACTTTGTTTTAATTTATTTGCATATCCAACTGTCAGTGGCTGCAATCTCTTCAATCTGTGTTCAATAATGTTGCAAATGTTTCTGCTTGTTGAAAATTCGGTGTCAAGACAAAGACACGCAGATATTCTTACTCTAAGAAGGGTGAAGCTGATAATAATCACATCCCACTTGGCAGACCCATTGGGTCAATAGTATGTCATATTCAGATCCCAACTTTTGTTTTCTTCAAAGATGTTAATATCTCAATGGTAGTCGATTGGAAAAAAGAGAAGCAGTCGTTGAAGGGTAGTTTTTCAGAAACTCTTACTAGGTTTCGTCAGGCCAATATTTGTCCAAAAAATGTGGACCTCCATCAAATCCATCTCATCCGTAGTGACCTCATGCTCATGAACTTCGTTTTATGGCTTCAGAATTCAATGTTGTCTTGTGATTGATGACATCCTCTTAGTAACCACCTCAAACGTTGCCTCAGGTTCAACCAAGCATCATGATAGAAAGAAACAACAAGAAAAGCATCAGTATGCCTAACAACCAAGGAAAGATTATCTTTTCGGTTATGTCAGGTTTCATTGGATCTGAAAGACAGGTCCTATTTACATAGAAGAGACAATAGTCGTCTTCTTTGTGATAGGAGGCTGTCCTTTTTCAACAAGTGGTTTTCTGCTGCCTCTCTCGAACTAACAACAATCTCTACGCAGTAGTGAACATAATGCTTATCTCCACATTTAATCAAATCACATCATGTCATCAAATATTTAAAAACTAGTCTTTAAAAAACAAGATAGCACAAACTAAATGGAAATATGAACCATCTCTGACTTTCATTCATATAGGAAACTTGATCTTTCTTTATTCTATATGAACTGCTCATTTAATTCAGCAGAGACAATCTTGGTCAACTCTTTAATTTGATGGTGATTTTATTTCATAATCATGGACATTCCGAACAACATCTTTATCTGCAACTTACATCACCGCCCTTTGGATTATTCATGCTTTGATACCATGGTTAGATGCATAATGAAAATAAATGCAGAAACATAACTGAAACCAAGAAGAAATTAAAAAACCATGAATGGAAACATAGGCAGAAAAAAACATACTAGATTCAATGCTTAGTAATGTACATAGAAATACATATATAGTTACAATACCATAACTGTCCACTAACTGAAAGACATTTAGGGGATATAAACAAAATTATGATTAATGGTTTTAACATTTACTTATGGCTGCATCTGGTGAGGCTCCCCATCCAAACTCATATCTACCTACTGAAATTTCCTTTGGACGAGATTGTTCCAAAGGAAAACTCATGGCGAATTTATTTAACATATCTACTTCAAACCTATAAATCTATTGAAAATACATAGATGTGTTACTATGTTCGTGGAGAATGAAGAATAATAAGCCCACTGCAAAATCATAAATAACGGCACTACAAATTCAGAGTGAATTGATGAGAAAACTACAAATTACCTGAGACAAAGTGTATCCATGGTGTGCTAAGGAGCGAAGCCACTTACCCAACTTACTTCTTTAATGAGGGGGCAAGGTGCTTACTTCCTTTTATCAAAGATTTCTGGAAGAAGTACCTTCATCTCCTTCACTTTAAACATCCTTAACATCACTGGGATTTGAATGTTCCCCTGACTCTTATGTTGCCATTGTAACGTCCCCGACCCTCTGACCGGCGAAGAGGACACTACTAACACCAACAAACGGGCAAACAACCCCATGAACACGAACAGGGATAAATGCTGATATTAAAAAGCTTAACATAATACATACTAAGATGCATATAACATACAAGGATACATACTTACTCAACATTCAGCGGAAGAAAACATATACATTCCAGCATTCAACATGTTCATGATTTCTCATGAAACAGTAGATATAATTGCAGAGATGGAATAGTCAGGAGTACTTATCTTTTTAATGAAGAACTCGCCTCGCAACCAGCTATGTCGCTGCAACGTTCCACCCAACCATAGGCCAGCGTGCTCATCAATCTCTCAGCAACACTGCCACCCCCGAGCTGGGCATGATTCCTCAAGGAATAAGGGTCAATGCAGGCTTACACATAGCCAAGGTACACAAATCAGCAAGCCAACACAGTTGGGTTTATCAAGCCATCAACAATTCAGCCAAGCCAACACAGTCCAAAGACCAACCACTGCATACATGTAGCAAAACAAGCGGTTCATAGCTCGGGTAGGGAAATCCTATTCCTGAGTCGTTCTTGGCCCTATCGTGGCCAAAACAACTCAATAATAGCCACAGCAAACCAAAAACAAAAAAGATCCCACATCAAACCACAAATCGTGGGGAAAACAATAGTCCCAATCTCAACACTGAAACAACGGGAAATACACAGCCTGAAATAGAAGAGGTGATCAGACTCTCAGCTTGGGTAGGGAAAACATATATACAGACGACAAAATTGGTATGGAAACACACCCCCACAGCAGAAATCGTGAATGGCTCCTTCACCAGGAAATCATGGATGGTAGAAAATGGCTCCCCAGCTTGCTGCGTGAGGAAAATAAGGAAGAATCCTAGCCTGTGCATGAGGAGAATAATGAAGAATCCCAACATGTGCGTGAAGAGAATAATGAAGAATCCCAGCCTGTGCGTGAGGAGAAGGGAGCGACCGTCTCTGCGTGTGGATGGAAGAAAATGGAGGAATGGGGGAATGGAGTTGTTTGCCTCCTTGCCCACATGAAGTGAGAGTCCACTGGTGGAGTGTGCATGTGGGCAAGGGCTGACAGTCCTACCACACACCACTGCCCAGCAATAACTACCCCCAACTAATCAACATAAGTTTTAATGTGGTAGTTGACTGATGAGACAAGGAAAAGTGAATGAGTCAAACGGGTGGGTGACAACTAAATGGGTTTAACAACTGACACATGGATTTTCCCCATTGGCCCAAGGTTTAATAATTCCCCCTCCTTATCCTTAGGAAACTCATGCCCCTTTTCATCATGGTTGCATTGACGTAGCTAGTTGGGGTTCATTTTAATTAAAATGCATATTTACATGATGCCAAAACTATAAGGTGCTGGATAGCACGATATACCATCAGCAACGATTCCAATCGTCGAAACATAACACGACGAAATCAATGGTGGGGCTTTTTTCCTTTAGCTCCACACCACGATTAATTACAATATATACATCATGTACCTTTTAATGCAAATGGGGTCAAAACCAGGGTGTTACAGCCATTATGTTACAGCTTTATAATTTATCAAAGTATTTAGATTTTTCTTCCTCATCATCTATTTTATTATATGCTTGCTCAAAGTAAATGGGTTTCCATTGGTGGAGGATTTCTCCCTAGAATTGTGGAATCTTGTATAGTCTTCACCTTGGTTTTTCCACCGCTGGCTACGAGAAAATTACGAGGCACACTAAGGAGAAATGCTTTGCGGATATGTTTATAGAAACCCTTCAAGACACTGACAAGGCTGTGAGTTATCGGAATTCGAATCCCATCTTGATGAAAAGGGATGATAAAATTCATTGTTGTTATACTCACTTAGTACGAATATGGGAAGCTCTAATGGATGCTTAGTACAACCATACATTCTTTACATAGAACGAGTAAGCTGCCATAGTTATTGAGTAGCCCTTTGGCCTTGTTGTAAAGGTGGGTGCGGGTATCAACGTACTCGAAAGGGAAATGGTCATGCGGAGAGAGACGACTTCTGAGTTAAGATATGAAAATAGTGAAAAATTATTATTTATAGAAAAATAATATTTTTTTTTTAAAATTTTTTTTGCCACGATGTGTAACGGAGTGAAGCCACTTACTTAACTTACTTCTTTGATGAGGGGCAAGGTGCTTACTTCCTTTTATCGAGGAGTTCTGGAAGAAGTACCTTCATCTCTGCAAAATGATGGAATAGCCTACCCATTAGGAACATAGACTCTATGGGTACAATTTTCATGAGTTTTTGAGTTGGTTAACGTAAAACCAACACATTTTAAACTTCAAAATCGAACTGATATTGAATCACATACACCTAGACCCGAGATTGCCAAATTTTATGGATTTCTTATTTGAGGTTTTTTATTATAAAATCACTAGATTAGAAACCAACTCGAACCTAACCCAGTGATTTCCAAATTGTAGCGACAACAGATATTTGCCAGTAGTTATTTTTTGTGTGTTTGAATACTTTGCCTGTCAAAATATATTAAAAGCAACAGCTGGAAGATTAAACGTTGGAAAGGTCGTCCAAAAGAACACATAAACGTGTCATGTATACTTGTCCCATCGTATTTATAAAAGTTTTATCATAAAATACTAGAACTGTGTGAAAATGGAACATTGTCCATATTTCTTTAAATTATAAAAACTATTGCTAATGGTTTTATTCAGTTATAGGTTTCATTTTAGTTTTAACAGTATTGGAATTGAACATTCTCCATATTGTTCAAAAAAGATGTTAAATTCAAACTATGAAGCATCAAAGAGATTGAGAATATTATATTAAAAATAAACATGTCAAATGCCATTGCACAGTTTATGTTTTACATTTTGTTGTGAAAACATTTTAAAAAGGGATACACTCACTTTTTATGGTTTTATTTTTTCTCCATTTATGGTATTATTATGAAATGTTATTTTCTTAAGATACGTACCGACTTTTTATTTTTATTTTTTTGGTCTGTTTTCATGTTTTCATTCCATATTCCTGAGGTATTAATCTCGAACATTTGTGTGAATTTTTTTTGAATGACTTGGTTTAGTTTATTTTATTTTATTTGATAATATATGTTTTCTTTCTTTCTTTTATAATAGCTTAAAATAAAATGAATGAATACATAATTTTGTGTATATTATAAAAATATGTGGATTAATGCTACATGATTCATATGATTGTGAATGCTATATGACATTAATGTTGAAGGGTTGTATGACTAGACTTTGTGTTTTATCTAAGTTATGATACATGGTAGACACATAATTGTACCATTAGAATGTGTGGATTTAGGTATTGTTAGGATTATATTTGGATGTTCAAAATACTGTCACACAATTTGGTTCTTAAGTTTTAAGAGTAACTTGGTAGAAATGAATGTTAATATCTAGCATTGAATTTTCCTCTGTTCCTGTTGCCACCTATATTAATTAATGAATATCATCCATCTCAGTGTTAAATAACTCTTATGTCATGTATTTCTTTAATGTTGGTATGTTTGTGGCATACATACTATGCATTTGACCAATGCAATGCAATCAAAATCTTGCAGTAGTGACCCTAACCTCACACAGAGAGGGAAATCCAGGGGAAGATAAGATCAACCTTTAAACTATACTATGAACACAGTCTTTTCAACTTTTCCAAACAAATCCATGCTAAATTAAGATTTATTCTGCATAGAAAACTTGTTTTTTATAATTCCAAATCAAAATTATTTGAGCAAACATAGATTGTTTTTATTATTTTATTAAAACTGTGAGTTCTTACCTAATTAAAATTTTGTTTCAAGAAGAAGACATGGGATTTATATTTTAATTTTTTCTGAACCTATTTGGAATTTTTTTCAAGAAAAATACAGGGGATTTATATTTTATTTTTTTCAAGGATAATAATAAATGAGTTAAAAGCTTAAAGTATAAATGATGGTATTTGGATCTCCTTTATTTTATAAATGTATTTTTATAAGTGAAAAAGGCTGAACCGAACGAAGTTATGATGGGGATACTAGGGTACCAATGAACTTTCTTCTTTTCTAGAAAAATGAGAAAACCACCCTTCATGCACGCAGTCAAGCTGTGAATGAGCTTTGGATTTCCTATAGCCAAATATTCAACCAAGCGCTACAATTTGAAGATAGAAATTACAGTTGCCACAACATATTTCATCTAAATAAATGCCATATCTTTGTCCAGAAAAACACGTGTGCCTCCTTGGAAGACTTCGAATTTGAAGGGATTCTGTGGGATAAAATGCCCATCCTTGTTCAACCATATTTCTAGTTTGAATTCGAGGCATTTGGTACCCCAGATGGCGCCCCTACGACCCATGGCATATGGGTGGTAAGTAACTCGATTGCCTCTGTACATGATAGTCTGGTTAGGAAGAACGTCATTGTGGAGAGCGTGCTTGGAGTCCAAGAGGATCGGCGGATAAAGTCTCAATTCACAGATTGATGCAAGTAGGTGATGCATGCTCTACAGATCCCTATATGAAAATACCCAGGATTTTCCATCCCATTTGGCTTTGGGTTTGATGACCATGAGATGAGTAATCTCTTTGTTTATTTCTTCCAAGATGCCTACAAAATGTTTACATGTACCATAAGATAGATATTTACATATGGCGATTTTAATACGAACTAAACATACAAACTTTAACACAACGAATTTCTATTTACCTTGCCAGAATATTTCTTATGCGCTCCCTGACACCTGTAGAAGCCTTAAATTCTTCATTAGAATCCAGGAAGGTAGAGAAGAGTTGGGATGTTTTTTCAAGAAAATCCATATGGGATTCAGGGACTTCATCGTCATTATACTACGTTCCAAGAGAGAAGCTTCAGTATCAACAAGTTGCAACCTCCTCATTTGAATACCGTCAAATGCATCGTCTTCGTGATAATAAAAAAGCACCATTCTATTTCCCCACACGGTAATTATGTATCCAATCATCAATACTTACAGAAGATTGTTGCAATAAATCATCAATAATGATGATTTCTGTCTAACGCCAAAGTCGATGGACGAAGAGCTCTCAACAACATCTCTTAGCAAACTTTCATAGTTTGTCATACATATTTGTATCGTTCAATCGTCTACTTCCATAGTTTCCATGGGACATTTGGAAATCATGCATATCATCTGAAACACAACTGTGCAGGTCCACCAAACACTTAGTTTGTACATCTGAAAACCCAAACTCCGTGAGCCAAAAAGACATTGCACTGGAAAACAAGTGGGTGATTTGAAGGTTGGTTGGGATTTAAAAAATCAATAGGCCAGGTTGCCACCATGGTTTTGAATTTTTTTATCTGTCAATGAGCTCTACTAATGGAGCCAACCAAAGTTGCAAAACTTGAAAAAGAAAGAAAAACTTATGCAAATATGAAGGTTGAAGAAAGCTTTATGGGAGTCTAATCAGCAGTCATATATATATTATTTCTTTTGCAAAGAAATGTAACAATAATAAAATGACTTTGTTTTCGTTGGATTGTAATTTTCAGTTTCATATATTAAAGCTTACAACTCAGTGGGCCTCCACATTCCATCATGATGGTTTTGGGATCCACAGGGAGCGAAGGGCACCACGCCTTTGCCTTTATGTGTAGTGAAGAGAAAAGGTAAAAATAAATTCAATGGAATTGTTACGTCTATCAAAACTTGGGTCCCCTGATCTACAATATGTGCGTGGAAGGAGGTTGACTTCTGCATCCATTACATCATGAAAATTAAGCAACAAGCTGCTAATGGGCATCCTGACTATATACTATCGATATTGAATACCAATATTGACTTGGGATATTAAAAACTTGAAACAAAATATTTTATTCACATGTCAACCTTGTTTGGCCATTCAATGATCTTCAATACATGAGATTATAAGAGGACCCATGCGAATGGTCGACGAGAAAAATGGTGTCACTTGTGCAAATTATGATGTGCATAAATTTTGATGTCTCACATTGTTCAAGTTTCAATTTCAAAGGTATAGTCTCTCCACATCCAGGTCAGGTCTCAGTTTCAAAGGTATAGTTCCTCCACGTCTAATGGTTTCGAGGTTCTCTAAAGCTACCTAAAACTTGGAAAACTCCTATAACTATGCCCCTTGGAATTTTGAACTTTTTTACTTTGTAAGATTCCATTGGCATTCAAAGGATTGAGGCGAAAACATTGAATTATTCACCGAATGTTTTCAAATTTAAAAACTTTATGTACAAAATCCTTTTAGAGGAAACTTGTTTTCACTTATGTGGCGATTTAGAAGTTTGATGTAACTTATTTTCACTTATTTTCCTAGACTTTCTTTCATCACATAAACTTATATTATCTACACACAATTTTCTCTCATTTTTGAAACAAATATAAGTTATCTTCGGTGTTTCATTTCCCCCTCTTTGGAAGTATGCTAATTAAATAACCACATATTTTCATTGTTTGGCAACATTTTATGTACCACTTGTTATTTCTAATCTTAATATATTGGTTGAGCAATATTTTACATTTGTATTTGACATATATTTTAGAAAATTGTTGTTTATCATTTGCTATTTAAGTTTTTAGTCAAAAGCATTAAACATGTTATGTAGGAATCAAAAGACCACTTCATCTTTAAATTCCTTAATTATGGAATTTGTTACCATTTCCCTTTACCAAAAAAAATGGTTAGTTAAACCACCTATTAGATATAACATTATTTTAGTTTTAGAAAACCCTTCACCCACTTAATATCATCTAATATATGAATTTTGTTTTAACCATTTTTAAAACACTCATATCAACCCAAGTGTTATGGTATTGGTCTGCCATCGATTCTTCTATAAACCAGCGTAGATCCAAATCCTAGGCTCTATCAAGAGCTGAGAGGGATCAAATCTCTCTAGGTGCAAACCTCTTCTTAAGTATTACACTCAATGAGCTATCAACTTTGGTGTGTCCTATATATACCATTGATTTGATTCAAACCAAAAGACACATCTTTTTATTTAAGGTCAACATATAATATATTTATTATTAATATTTAATATTATTTATGGCCAACATATAATATTTAATATTATTTTTTATTTTGTTATGAACGAACATTACAATATCTCCCCATAAATGGTTTTACAACCATATACAAGGCCCTCCTAAAACCATGGGTTGTTTAGGAGGCCTTGCACATGGTCTTAAAACTATTTGCAAGGCCCTTCTAAACCATGTAAGATAAAACCATGGGTTTTTTTAGGAGGCCTTGCACATGGTTTTAAAACCATGTGCATGGTCCTCCTAAACTATATACAATAAAACCATGGGTTGTTTAAAAGGCCAACACTTTTTTGCAAATAATTCAATTTTTATTTTTTTATTATTTTGTTATGTAAGAACATTATAACATCTCCCCCATATTGTGTTTTTTTTATGATCCACATTTTGGGGGGGGTAATTAAATTTTTAATTTTTTATTGTTTTGTTTTTTTTTACTTTTTTATTGTTTTGTTAGGTAGGAAGATTACAACATCTTCCCCATGTTAGGTTGTTTTTCTAGCCGACATTTATTTTGTTTTATAATTAAAAAATCTATTTTTTTTATTAATAAAAATAACGTTACGTAACGTTACAAGATCTCCCCCGTTATGTAAACGTAACGTTACATAACGTTACGTAACGTTACAAGATCTCCCCCATACTGAGCTGTAGAGAGCCTCTCGGCTCAATGATAGCAATAGAGCATGTATAATAATAATATTGTTACGAGTTTTTAATTGTTACTTCTCTGTTAGACTTGTATTGATTAAATTTTATGATAGGTAAACACCTGCTAGTATACAAACTCTTCATTACTTTTTAATACATAAATTTTACAACATAATACATATTATGAAATAATTTTATGAATGAAATCAACATCTTGTAAAAGGGGAGTTTGCCTATAGCAATTAGATAATTTATAACAAGAAATTTATTTCAACTTAATATTTCTTTATATGCTCTTAATAAGTTTTTTTTAATTCTTTATAGTTGTGTTTTCTACTCGACCTATTTATCAAATGTCATCATGTAATAAAGTTCATTATTTTTTAATACATAAATTTTACAACATAATAATTTTATGAATGAAATCTACATCTTGTAAAGGGGAGTTATGCCTATATGGATTAGATAATTTATAACAAGAAATTTATTTCAATTTAATATTTCTTTATATGCTCTTAATAAGTTTTTTTAATTCTTTATAGTTGTGTTTTCTACTTGACCTATTTATCAAATGTCATCATGTAATATACATTTAGCCCCATATATGGGGTTATTATATACATTTAACTCCATGTCTGCTTTATTAGGCTGACCACTATTGCATATACATTTAATTATTTACATACATTTATCTCCATGTATGGGGTTATCATATACATTCAATCATATATATGCCCGCCCTTGGGTCATGTCACATATGTGATTAACGATCTTTATCTAATGTTTAAGAGGAAAATTAGTGTAGGGACCTTTATTCTTTTTTATTGATCTCTCTAGTATCTCAACTATCAATTTATGGATGTCCATCTAAATTGGAAGGTAGCTAAATTCTTATCATCTCCAATTGACAAGGGAGTATGCGGGGTTAATTTCCCTTTGTGCATACACCTTAACACAATTCCTTCCATGATGCTAGGATTTCTTGTATCCTTTCCATTTATTGAGGATATGACATCTACGACTATGCAGGGTTGATTTCCCTTTGTGTGTACGCCTTAACACAATTCCTTCCATGATGTTAGGATTTATTGTATCCTTTCTATTTATCGAGGATATCATATCTACGGCTATCTTCTAGATACTTTGTGTGCTTGATTTATGCAATTTCACTCTTTCCTATTTTGTTAAGACTAATCATTACCATCTATTTTCTCCATAGGGTGATGGCCAAGTATTTTTCATCCAGTTAGCTAATAAAGCCAACCTCTTCAAATGTGGTTGCATTTTGTATGACCTACTTCACGTTTCTTTCAATCTCTTATGATGAAATTTTGGATACGTCATTTAGGAGGTCAACCGTGAGTTTGTAACAACCTTTGAAGATAATTTAAGTGGATTTCATTTTCACGATTTGTATGATACTAGAGATCACTAGTTTTCCATGCTATTGGAACTTTCCCCTAGAATCGAAGAGAAAACCCTAATAACCTAGCCTTAGTGGTTCCCAATGACTCTTACTCTTGTCAATTTAGAGTTTCATTTTGATGGACCATCAAAATTCATCCTAGTCCATCCTTCCTGAGGGGCACACATGCTTTGTCCTTTTTTTTAAATCCTTCATTAAGGCCTCTTTTAGGACCAATTTTGAATTATTCGACGATAAATTCCCAATATTCAATAGGATCAAGGGTGGTTTTGGTTTCCATGTTTTTTTGCTATTTCTATTTTCACTTGGTCCATTGTTAGCATCTTTCTTCAAAGTTCCTAAGGTTTACTTCTTTCTATATAAACCATGGGATTAAATTTCGGGAAATTATCATGTTTGTGTTATGTATTTATGATTTCCATGGAGTTTTCCTCGTTTTACAAAAATATCCTTTGGTAAAATTATATTCAAAATTATTTGATTGCAAAGCTATTCCTATGTTTGCTCCAAAAAGGGTTGGGCATTTGACTAGTTCAGGATAAATAACGAAGATTAACTCCACAATTCCAATATTTAGAGGAACATTTGATCTATAAACCTTCATCCTAGCCAAATTCCCAACAACATTGTTAACATCTGGTTGAGATAACTCCTTGGACTAATTATTTGTTTAGAAAGCCTAAGCAGATTATGCCCATTCTCCATGCCTATGTTGTCTTTCTTTATTTCTACTAAGCCAAAATATGTCATTTCTTCTCTTTTTAAGCATCATTCCATAAAAATATCACAATTATATGTTCTACATCTCTTATTACTTTAGATGATGCTATCAACATATAACTTTAGAATAGGGCAATAATTGATAAGACTAATTTTATAAATGCCATTCTCTGAACTAAGAGTAAATATTTGTTGTACCATTCCTCCAAGTTTTTCTTTAGCTTGTTTATCATAGTTTTTTAATGATTAACCCCATGGGATGGGTTTATAAGGGATTTCCCTGAAATCTGTGTGGAGCCACTAGTTTTTTCTTTAGCTTGTTTATTATAGTTTTTTAATGATTAACCCAATGGGATGGGATTTATAAGGGATATCCGTGATATGTGGGTGGGGCCTCTTTTTCTCTCTAAAGTTCCAATATCATACTATTCCTTGGGATTATAAAACTAGATTTATGATGATAAGTTTATTTTAATATTGATTTTCTATTTGGACACTTTCTCACAATTTAGCAATAACTTGTTTAATTTTTTTAATCTTGAAAGCTCAAAATATTGCAACAACTTGTTTATTGGTTTAGCTTATATGATATTGTTTCTAACATTATTAATGTGCCATCAACAAAATGAGATAAGAGATTGGAGGAGGTTATCTTTAGTTTTTAAACATTGCGAAAGGAATTTTCTTGATTCAGTTCTCTCCGAAAGACTTCCACCATCATATATAGAATAATAGGAGAAATAAGGAGAATCCATGCCTTGTAAAATAAGCTATGTTTTCTTAATAATGAAGACAAGAGCATGAGAAGTAGGTCAATACATATAACAAATATCCTTGTTACACTTTTGGGTTACTACGAAAGATGTTTGGGGTGTTTTATGAGATTGGAGTACATGGTGTAGGTGCATGATGTAAATATGGGAAAAAATATGTAAGTTTTTCATGTCCTAATTCTATGTGTGGGTTTATGCAATAAGCATAAATTCTTAAAAGTAAGTAGACGTTTACCTAATCATGAAATTCTTTGTTGATATATGGCATTTCATGGTAGGTTTGCATTCTGGAAATTAGTGAGCATGTTATTATCAATATTTATTTCCAATATGAACATGATTCACCCAATAAAAAGTGATATAAGTGTAAAGGAGTGAATCTGCCTTTACAACTTTTTGGTATTCTCATTACACTATAAACTATTGCACTGTGTTGTTGGTAGTCCTTTGGCTCATATGATTATGCCTATATTGATAATACAAGTCATACATTAGTTGATGGGAATAATGTTTACCACAATTACTTTGATGGAATCCTAGATGCACTTCTATCGGCCTTGAAAAAGATTGCCTTTGGGAAGATGCTAATTGTTGTTGGACAGGTTGGACGACCAACAGATGGGGAGTCAATGCAACCATCATCAATACAAAAATATTCATTAAAGGACTGGTAAACTATGCTATAAGCAACAAGGGCACCCTGCAAATGATAATCATGATCTTACTAATATATCAAGGCATGTACAACGGTGATGCTCAACTTCAGATTGTACAACCCTGTTTTCCAGAGGTTGTTGCAATCATATTGGGTCATCAAATAATATTTTGTATGCTTTTAATAGCTACTATCAACTCCACAGTCAATTAGGTGATAGCTATAATTTTGATGGCCTTGGAAATTGGACAACTGCAGACTTGTGCTATTTGGTTGCAACTAGAGAGACATATGCTTCTAGTCTATACAATAATGCAATGAAACACTAGATAGTCCAATGGAAATTTCTAGTATGCACACTGTAACACCCTGGTTTTGACCCCATTTGCATTAAATGTATATGATGTATATATTGTAATCGATCATGGTGTGGGCTATAGGCAAACGCCCCACCATTGATTGTCGTACTATGTTTCGGTGATGCCGATGGTATTTTGTGCTAGACATGCACGTTATAATGTTGGACACCATTTACATATGCAAAATTAGTTAAAAGACCTACAACTAGCTATGTCGATGCAACAACAATGAAAAGGGCATGATTTCCTAAGGATGAGAGGGGGGGGGAATGTCTAACCCTTGGGAGCCATTGGGGAACAACCAAGTGTCAAGTGATGAACCCATCTAGATGTCAACCATCCTTTTTATCTTACTCACCCTTTTTCCCTTATCTCATTCAACCAACCGATTTAATTCTGCAGGAGTTGGTTGGGTAGTTATTGCCCTTGGGGAACGCATGCATGGGAAGCTGTGAAAATTGGCAGGATTGTCTGTCCTTGCCCACACGCAATCCCATGGGAAGGGGCATTCTCGTTTCCCTCACGAGATCAGGGAACCTGTTAGTGCCAAAAATTGTTCTCATACTACTAAAAGAACAAGCCAACACAATCTCAAAAGTAAAATTAAATAAAATAGGTTTTAGGGTTTTGGTCTATGGTTTTGGTTTTAAAAAACTTCATCAGCAAGGAGGAAATAAACATCCACAAGCCAATGCAGAACTGAATCATGCAAGTTGGATAAATTGAGGATCAAACACATCCCAATAAGCCATAAACGTTACGCATGAAATACTAATTCCACCCACAGGCTACAAGCATTTACATGAATAAACCTTTAAACAGGAAATGAAATTGTAGACTGAGCAATCAACTAGATCAGAAATGAAAAAGCATGATAGGTAAAAGGGCTTATCAGTTTATATATAATCCATAATAGTCATCCACTTACATAAGAGTTATAAGTGCTAGCTTGAGATATCAAAGCTCCAAAATCCTCTCCTTGAGTGAAAATTTCCCCCAAAAAACTGTATGTTTGTCTTCTTTTTATCATTACAAAGGTAAAGTAGTTCCATAACTACCTTCTAGGTCAAAATTTGAAACAGTTACATCAATTAGTTACATGATAAGTCAAAATATTTAAAGACAATTAAACCAAAAATAACAAATCGGATTTGGGGAAATTTGGCGAATTTATGAAAATTTGGGTCTCAAAGACGCCTTCATATCTCTCGATCCGGGATACCTGTACAAACACTAAGAGAATTTTTTTTAAATGAGTCTGTTATGAACAAAAACCTCTCTTGGTTTTTAAAAATTCCCCTTCAATTGATCGGAATACGTGCTGGAAATTTGTGACTAAAACAGGAAATTATTAAATAATTCAAACCCTGAAAAAAGGCCACAAAGTTGAATTCGAATCTCTCAAACGATAACAGCTGTTGTAAAAATGAGAGAGGTTTTTTGTGAACGATTATGTTATGGACAAATACCTCTTTTTGTTTTCCAGTATTCGTTTCCATCACCTCGTATTCTACTCCCAATGATAATGACAAAAACAGGAAAAACAGAGCTGCTATATGAATCTCCTCATGAAAATATTTGACAAATGACTAAAAAATGAGGGTTAGATTATAAAGCAAACTTGGAATAAAATTTTATTATAAGTTTTTGAAAGCTTAAAAATATACATATTAACTAATAAGCCCAAAAGACAAACCTTAAAACTAAATTAATGAAATAATTCAACCATCAAAAGCATTAAATCCAACAAAAATTATTGAATGTCAAAAGTTCTTAAAACCAACATAAAATGTAAAATCATTTTAAACCAACAGTTGAAAATTAGGACAAAAAGAACAGATAAACTAAGAACAAGATCTAGTTATAACATTTGGCTCTTGCTGCGGGATGAAGTCCTCTTTGTGAGGCTTCAAGAACTTGTATACCTTGTGCCTTATTCATTGGGTGATGGAGTCATTTACCAAATCTCTACAACTTTTTCAAACTCTGAACACATACCTCTGAAATGACAAAATACTGCTACAAACCAACATACTAAAAAGAATCTACATGCTCGTATAGTGAGCTTATTCTGCTATTTACTCCTACTTCTAATTGGAGGAAACAACCTAATCAAGTGTAATAATACTTCCAGTGAAGCCAAGAAACCATTTGACTGAGAATCATAATTCCATGCATGATACTGTTTGAGAAAACCCACAAAAGATGTGATAAATGCAATAAAGAGTCTATAGACAGCTAATACTTATGACTGGAAATAGGAAGTATGCCAAAAGCTGGAGCATTAGAAACCTTTGAAAAATACAACTCCATCCAAGAAGCCATGGGATCATGAAATTTCCGATTTAAAACTTCAATGTCTTCATTATATTCATCATAAAGTGAAGCATTCTCTTCCTCTCCATTGCTGTTCTTTTTAAACTTTGGCTCAAGAATGGAAACCAAGGGCTCTTCAAACTGCTTCTCGACCTTTAAATAAAACCCTTGATCAAAACTTGAACAAATAAAATTTTGAAAGTGACCATAAGTCAAGAATGGCAGCTTATTTCTTATATCAATAGTAAGAGGTTGAAGAGCAGCAACTTCTTCTTCATAACATGATAATCTCGTAGCAGGAACTAGGAAATTTCTACTATAATCCACTGAAAGTATATTATCATCGAAAAATTCAGCAAACTAATATGAAGAATCAACACAAGCATCATTTATATCCTTGTTCATATGAAAATCTGAAAATGATGAAGAAAACTGTCTTAAATCTGAATGATACCTACGTTCTTCTTCCTGCTCATAAGCTTGTATATCTTCAACATGAGCCTGATCTCGAAGCATTTTGCAAGATCGGATGTTCTCCTCCACTCCTTTTGCATCCTCAAACAATTGTCTTAAAGATGATGATTTCCTTTGTAACAGGAAAAAGACAAGATCTGAATGTTGAGCCATAACATAATATACCATAGCAAGTTTTTCCGAAGGTCTGATCTCTGTAGAGATCACTGTTGTTTTCCCCATGTTTTTGGGTCATTGTTGAGTTGTTTTGGCCACGAAAGGGCCATAAACGACTCTGGAGTCGAGTTACTAAGTTTGAGCTGTGTATTACTCAATTGTCGTTCTAGTTTTCCTCGGTGGTGTTTCCTTCAAATTCCAAAGCTGTGAATTGCTATGTATTTTGTGGTTGTTGGTCTCTAGACTATTTGGGAGTGGAAATGGAGCCTGAGTGTGCTTGATAAACATGGTGTGTGCAGGAGCTTCATAAACAGAGCTAGAGGGTTGGCTTTCTTCTCTACACCCCCTGAATAGCACTAGAAGGGAAGTCATGGCCCGAGGGACTGTGCAGCAGAGAAGGGGATGGTTCCTTGTGTTGGGTGAGTGTGGATTTCTTAGAAGTCAGGATATTTCCGGTACAGGTATCCTTAGCTCTTCAGTGAGCCCACTAGCTTAGAAACGAGTGTTTCTATCTCCTGATAGCATGATAAACCCAACTCTGTTGGCTTGGCTATGTCTTATTGTGGACCCTTGACTTGATAAACCCAACCATGTTGGCTTGGCTGAGTTGTGTACCCTTGCCTATGTGTGAGCCTGCTAGTTTCCCCTTACTCCTTGTGGAATCATGCCCAGCTTGGGGGTGGTAGTCTTGCTGAGATATTGATGAGCGCACTCGCCTATGGTTGGGTGGAACGTTGCAACGACGTAACTGGTTGCAGGACAAGCTTCCTTAAATATAAGTATCTTCTTGTGCTTAAACCCTTGCAATTGTATTGTTTTGTAAATGAACATGATGAATGCTAAAATGTGTGAATGACATGTATTTGCTTCCGTTGTATGTGAAGTAGTCATACATCTGTGTATGTATTCTAATGATTTGCTTCTATGCATGTTTTTATTCCACTGCATTATACATTTTATATTGATAGGTATTATAACTCCCAATTCAATATTATTCCCTTGCTAATGCATATATTTATACAATGCATATGACGGTTGTGTTTCACCTTCCTCCCAGCCTTTTCGGCTTCCTACATAACTATTCAGATTTATTTATTTATTTACAAAATATAATCCTGACGGATTATATTCCAACAATCCCCCTCTTAATCCGAAGGGGTGTTTGTAAGTCCGAGCATGTTTCTGAATCTTTCAAACTTTTCTCATCCAAGCGCTTTGGTGAAGATGTCTGCAATTTGATCATTTGTGGAACAATGTCGAAGATGGACTATCTTGGCCTCTACATGATGTCGAATCAAATGATACTTTGTGTTGATGTGTTTGGTTCGATCATGGAATCTAGGATTCTTAGCCAGCTTGATTGCAGAAGTATTGTCAATCAATAATGGAGTGGAGTTCTCTTGTTTTTCTTGCAAATCTTCAAGTATCTTCCTGAGCCATACTATTTCTTTCGTTGCTTCAGCCGCAGCCACATATTCTACTTCTGTTGTTGAATCTGCTGGAACTGACTGTTTGCGTGATCTCCATGAGACAGCTGCTGATCCAAGGCTCATAGTGTATCCAGAAGTTGATACTCATGTCTCCTTATCACCATCAAAATCTGAGTCTGAGTACCCAATAAGTTTGAAGTCATCCACTTTAGAGTACTTGATTCCAATGTCTTGAGTCCCCTTCAAGTATCTTAGAACTCTTTT
>LPNX010924842.1:41239-51829 GCA_001517045.1 Pseudotsuga menziesii
TGAAAGATGAAAGTGAAGTCATTTCATTAATTCCAAGATTACAATGTGCAACAATACAATGAGCAGAATCAGAAGATTTACTAGCATCTTGATTTTTATTATCATCTTTCTTTTGGTTATGCTTGTCTTTGATGGAGTCCCACGAAGCCCAACACTGATCTGATGTGTGCCTAGTCTTTCCACAATGCTTGCACTGCAAATCTGATCTTTTGCTGAAGTTGTTTCTGCCCCCTCTGCCTCTGAAGTTTCTTCTTCCTTTGCCTCTCTTGCTGCTCTCTCCTTTGGGATGATCTTTGGATTGGTCTTTGGTGTGGTTCTTTGTTTTTTGAGCAAAGCAAAGTGATTCTCCAGAATGCTCGGTTGTCTTCTTACCAAAGGATTTCTCTCTGTCAGCTATCTTTTCTACCAGGGTGTCAAATGTTAGTGATTTGAACTTATCACTAGCTTGAAATGACTCAAGATAGTTGGAGTGAGAAGGATACAAAGATTTTACAAATGCTGCAAGGGGAAGATCTGGTTTCATACTAGAGGCTTGAATCTTGTGCATGATAGCTTTGATTTCAGAGGCAACTAACATGGGATCATTGTCTTTTACTTCAAGACTAAATAGTTTTAACATTAGTTGAATAACTTCCATTTCAAAGTGTGAATCATACAGATCTTTTAATGTTTTTAGTGCTTCAAAACATGATTTTGCAGGCAATATGTGCTGGCTCACCTCTTCACTGACTGTGGCAGTGATTACAGCTAAAGCTTTCTTGTCTTTTGTTCTCCACATGGCCTTCTCTTTCTCGGATTCTGGAGGTCTTGGGTCTATGGTTATGGACTTTCCAGCTTCTGTCTCTATTGTGCTACCTTGGCAAATGCCGTCCCAAAGGTCATTGTAGGTGAAGGCAGATTTGATCTTCCTCCACCATTCTGGATAAGTGTCTTTTCCAGTGAGAGTGGCACCAACTATAGATGCTATAGATTGCATCTTTTGCAACTGTTAGTGTAATTTACAATAATGGCAAAGAGAAATATAAAAATAATAACCTTGCAAGTCTACAGTCTCTGCCAAGGTGAGTTACAATCTTAATATTTCAACTTCAAGTTTTAAAAATGATACAATGACACAGAAAATATGCTGTCAATAAGATGGGCAGTCTCAACAATCTCCTTTCACATAGAATGTGGTCACAACTTCAATCTTCAAGCACCACCAGCAACATGTATTATTCAATGGGTTCTCCAATATATGATATACACCAGAAACAACATATATCTTCCACACAGTATCAAGTAGCAATCAAGAGCTCATTAAATACACAACAAAGTGTACAAGTAAAATGCAGCAGTCATAGCTCATTTGCCAAGTTCAGGAATCAAGGTTCATTCATATAGATATAGGTTCTATCTCACAGCTCCAATACAGCACTCACGGGCCTCTTCAATAAGCAGCATATATACAGCTCATACAACAGACTCACTCCATTCAGGCTCATACTCAACGCAGCATATATACAGCAGCCACACCATTCATAAATATGAAAATATTTCACTTCAAACTTCACGTAAAATCTAGGGTAAATTTAGGTTTTATGCAGTCTCCAACACAACAAAAATATGCAACTTTTTACCTTCACGCAGTTTCAGAAAGGCGTGAATCTTCACTGCAGCAATCAGTATTCAAAACACTCGCAGGATCTTGAAGAGAGCAGTGTCCACACAGATACTCATCACATCTTTACCTCCACGTTCTTGCAGAGAACAATATTCACGCAGGCAGCCCCCACGACTCCTCCAACGCTGGTATTCACGCTGGTCTTCACGCAGTTGAAGAGAACAGTCTTCAAAGCAGTCGCAGCTTTCACAATTACATGAACAGGGAAAAATTCTCATGCAATGTATTCGTTTCTATTCTAACCAATACATAAATCATCAACGAAGATAAGAGGGCATCTTGTAGACAACTCCAGCATTACTCCATCTTCAACACGACTTCAATCTCATCAATACGACTTCAATCTCCAGCACGACTTTAGTGGTGATTACAGAAATCTCTTTATGGTTGTGTGAAAACTTGGAACAGTGTGCATCGAGTGGAGACAGATCCAGGATTCTTGTAAATGGTAGCTATGCACAGTCACTAGAAGAATATTTTAGGAACGGAAAACTGGATGAATTTTGGTAGTTTCTACTGAGGTTTGTGCAGAGACAATTGAACAAGTATTAAACAGAAGATGGAACACCGTTATAGAATTAGGGTTAGGTATACATCAAACGTATGAGCGATAATTCATATGTAAAGGAAAAATGCAGTAAAATTGAGGGCACGCAGGCTGGTAGGAGAAACGCATGCGACTGACTGATGGAGCAGGCAGTCTGGCAATGGACTGGCAAGCAGAATGCCAGGACTGAAATGCAGCAGGCAGGAGTTATGAAAAATAACCTGGCTCTGATACCATTGATAGGTATTATAACTCCCGATTCAATATTATTCTCTTGCTAATGCATATATTTATACAATGCATATGACGGTTGTGTTTCACCTTCCGCCCAGCCTTTTCGGCTTCCTACATAACTATTCAGATTTCTTTATTTATTTACAAAATATAATCCCGACGTATTATATTCCAACATATATTATGTTCATGGGGCTTATTTCATCCTCGATGGTTAGCATGATTATGATGAGTCGCGTCCTCTTCGCCGGTAAGAGGGTTGGGGACGTGACACACACTAAATTTCCTTGGTAGTATATTGTATCATGATATCTATTGTTTTTGCTCTATCTATAGGTCTTTATGATATCTTGTCTTATTTATTCATGGGAAAAGGTAAAACAATGCATGTTGCGAGTTCTCGATTATTTTGCTGAACAACTGACTCTAATAGACATTACATTTCTATTATATCTAGGTAGGTCGATATTGCCACTTGCCACAGAGTCTATTCTAGTGAATTTTTGTAATAGGTGTTTTTTGTTGCTAAGTTTTAGGAATAGATTACTCAATTTGGCAAGTTAAGAGTTGTTGGGATATCTCTATAGAGTTTGTTGAGCGCTATCCAAGAATTTAATACGATTTTATTGTAATTACTTTATCCAAGAACTTGATAGGATTTTATTGTAATTTTTTGAAAATTGATGTACAGGAATTTGGGAGAAACAAGGGATGTGTGAGTAAAGAGGGATTAAGTTCCTTAAATCCTAGTCATGACCTTGTTTGGTATGGAGTCAACATCAAATTTAAGACTGACAGCTAGACCATCACCTCAAACCCAAACCCAAAGTCTATGGTATAGCCTACCACGTGGGAAATAATGTAATATATATTAGTTTTTGTTATAGTGTTTTGTTTGTATTGATCTACAAATCTGCAATAATTAAAGTTCGGCCATTAGCATACATAGGATAAAACTCTTGTCATGATAAAATTAGTTATTATTTATCATGGCATTTAAGTGGTTTTAGGGATGTATTTTTATGCAAACCTTAATTTTTTCCTTGTCGTGCTCTGTAATCGTCTTAGCATAGAGATGTCCTGTAACGGTAGTGTCGAAGTATCTCACCCACATGTACATAAGTAAATCGAAAAATTTATGCATTGGTCATAATGACTAAGTAAGACCATGATTTATTTCCTTGTGTAGCTCAAGAGTATTTTCAAACAGAAGGCAACGACAAACAATCTTACGACAACAAGTCCAAAAGGAATAGTTTTCTTATGTCATAAAATGGTATCATGTCAGGAGATCGCCATTAAAATAAAGCTAGTAATAACTAGGGTACATGACACCAATAACACATGACGAAGTAATTAAGAGTAATAACATCTCTCTAAATGTTTCCTAAGGAAATTTTAAATAAATAAATAAATAATTTATTATGGAATTTTTGGCATGTTACGGAACTAGTTTGGCATGACAAAGTGTGAGCCTCTCTCTACTCCAATGGAACAAAATGTGAAGCTCACATCAAAAGAAGGGAATGAATTTGAGGACGCAATGAAGTACATGCAACTTGTGGAGAGTCTTGTCTACCTTACCACCACTAGACCAAATGTCCCATTTGATATTGGGATCCTTTCTAGGTTCATCAAAAAACCTGTGAAGGACATTGGTTTGCTGCAAAAAGAGTTATAAAATAGTTGAAGAGGACTCAAGATTTTGTACTCAAATATTCTAAGGTGGATGAATTCAAAGCGATTGGATATTTTTATTTAGACTTTAATGACATAAAAGAGAATGGAGCTTTTACTTCAAGCTACCTAAAAAGTCATAGATCAACAAATGTCTCTCGAAGATCATGTAAACAATCCATTCCAGTAGATTCCACAATCGAAGCAGAATATGTGGATGTGGTAGAATCAATAAACGAGATTGTGTGGCTAAAGAAAACACTCGAAAAGTTATAAGAGAAACATGTGAATTCTACTCCTTTATTGATCGACAATACTTATACAATTAAGTTGCCCAAGAATCTCATATTCCATTATTGAACTAAGCACATCAACACAAAGTACCATCTAACTCGCTATCTTGTAGAAGCCAGGACAATTCATTTGAAACAATGTTTCACAAATGAGGAAATTGTAGACATCTTCGCGAAAGCCCTTGGAAGAGAAAAACTTGAAAAGTTTAAAAAGATGATTGGACTCATAAACATACCTTTGTATTAAAAAGGGGAGTGGGGGGGGTGATTTTGGAAACATAATCATGCAAGATTATGGTTCCTCTTGTCAATTATTATGCCGAGAGACACATTCTACAACCCAATATGGGAGATGTGCAACTCCTCTTGTGCTCATCCTGCAGATAACACGAGTACTTTGTAAAAAATTAAAATATTATAAAAAATAACATGTCAACCCAAGTTAGATTTAGATTTAAAACATTTAAATTTAATTTGAGGAAAGGTTTGCATCTCTAAAGATTTAATTCCTCTTGACAGTTGGTAGATTTCTTTTTAAAATAGATCTTTGTTGATTATAAATATTTGTTTTAGTTATAAAGATGAAGAAGCGTATACCTTGAGAATCCGAAACCCAAAGATCACTTCTCTCACTTGCATAAATTAAACATTTACACTCAATACAATTTAGTTGAAGTCTACCCAGCCTTTTACATCGTTAACATACCACCCAACCTTCCCCATCCTCCATCAATGCCACATTAACCATAAAACATTGATGGCATTACCTTCCCCATCCTCCATCAATGTCACATTAACCATAAAACACTGATGTCATTACCTTCCCCATCCTCTTCCC
Source organism: Pseudotsuga menziesii (assembly GCA_001517045.1). Taxonomy (NCBI): domain Eukaryota; kingdom Viridiplantae; phylum Streptophyta; class Pinopsida; order Pinales; family Pinaceae; genus Pseudotsuga; species Pseudotsuga menziesii. Next base: position 46,492 of record LPNX010924842.1, read on the forward strand.
CGTGCTCCATCAATGCCACATTAACCATAAAACATCGATGCCATTACCTTCCCCATCCTCCATCAATGCCACATTAAGCATAAAACATTGATGTTGTTACCTTCCCGACCCTCTATCAATGCCACATTAACCAGAAAACATTGGAATAACCTATGGACTCGACCATTTGCACCAATCGGACGACCAGGGCTCCATTTAGACGGCGGGGGTGCTCTGCTGGGTGTCGGATTGGTGCAAATGGTCGGGTCGATAGGTTATTCCTAAAACATTTATGCGATTACCTTCCTTGTCCTCCATCAATGCCACGTTGACCATAAAACATTGATGCCATTACATTCCCCATCCTCCATCAATGCTTCGTTAACCATAAAACATTGATGCCATTATTTATTTGCAAGGCTTCCATTCAACACAATTGGGTCACTCCGATGCACCCTCATCATCCTCCCATCTAGTGGGATGGCATTAGCACTTGCCTGCCAATGGATGGCGACATAAATATACTTTGCCCCCCCCCTATATATATGTATATATATTTATACTTTGTTCCCCCATTTGAAAACAAAAAATAAAAACAGCATTATAAAAAACTAAAATTTTTCCGATTTATTTCCCTTCTCGATTAAGTAGTCAATAACAATGGTCACTTTTGCCACACTAATTTAATTTATAAATGAGTTAATATATCAACAAAATCAATTTTTCAATAATACCATATTTTTTCCAAACAAAACAAAACTCCACTTGATCCATTTGTCATTTAACTTTTATGGAAGGAATATTATTTAATGCCACGTGGTTTTAATGTAAATAAAATATGTTGAAAGGATCAATATAATAATAATTGAAATATATAGTTTTCGTTTGGAAAAGTCATTCTATGGTTCATGAATGTGGATACTAATTATAGTTAAGAAGCAATGCAAATGGATCAATTCCTGACTTGACAACTACGTCCATCCAAAGGCTTGACTCATAAGTGCGATGACGTGTCTTAAACAGAAACGACAGGCCTCATGTCATCACCTTTGCTTACGTCATTTCTGTTACCTTTGCCAAATTCATCACTTAAAACTCATGGTCAATAAATAATAAATAATTGTTACTAACTCGGAAAGTAGGGCCTTCCCCTCCTTTTTAACGCCCCCAATTCTAGCATGTTTCCAATATCCCTGGCTGGCTTTCCTTCTCATGGGACACGCGCTTCTTGACCTTTTTGCTCTCATCTCACTTATTATTTATTCACTTCCAGATCTCAGTTACTCTGCACTCCCACAGGCCTCCAAATCTATAAAATTCACAGCATATTTTCGATAACTGTTTTCACCCCTCCCCCCTGCCGCCATAGAGCTTCTTCTGCGCCGCCAAATATGGATAAACCCTCCCCACAGGAGAATGATCACGACCATGCTCGAGAAGACGGAGATAGCGGGAAAACGCGCCGCCAATTTAAAGAGCTTCTTCTGCGCCGCCAAATATGGATAAACCCTCCCCACAGGAGAATGATCACGACCATGCTCGAGAAGACGGAGATAGCGGGAAAACGCGCCGCCAATTTAAGGGAATCCGATTGCGAAAATGGGGGAGCTGGGTATCAGAAATTCGAATGCCGAGAACTCGAGAGAAGTTATGGCTAGGGTCATACCCTAGTGCCCAACAGGCCGCCTGCGCCTACGACGCCGCAGTGCATTGTCTGAGAGGGCGCAACGCCAAATTCAATTTCCCCAATTGTGTGCCCGACATTCCCTCTGCGTCTTCTCTTTCCCGTCGCCAGATTCAACTCGCCGCCGCCAAATATGCTTTGGATCGATTCCCTTCGAGTCCGCCCTGTTTGCAGAATGTGAGTAATGAGGCGACAGAGGAGGCCGCATCGCCGTCAAGATCGGCTTCGATTTCAGAAACAGAGTTGTCGAGCGATAGTCTTCAAATATCGGAGGAACACGACTTGGATTTGATGGACTGTCTGTTTGAGATCTCAGACGGCAATGATGGGTTCCTCGGCCTGAATTTGGAGAGATTGCCATCAATTGAGGAGATGGATTTCAGGGAGTGTTTGTTTGAGCTTGAGGTATCAGACTGCAATGAAGGGTGCCTGGATCTGAATTTGAATTTGGAGGTAATGCCAGCAATTGAGGAGCTTTCGGCATTGGAAATTGTTGGCACTACTTGGCAGGAGGTGGATTCGAGGGAGTACTTGTTTGGCAGTGATACCTGTGTGGACCGGAATTTGGAGATAATTCCATCAATTGAGGAAACCAAGGTTTCCTCATTGGAACTTATTCGCAACACTTGGCAGGAACAGCAGGAGGTGGATTTGAGGGAGTACTGGTTTGACATATCAGAGGGCAATCTGAATTTGGAGAGAATGCCGCCGTCAATTGTCGAACTTATTGACAGTGGTTGGCAGGAGGAGGAGGGTAACATGAACGTCTTAATCGACCCCACAGAGTTGTGGAACTTTTGAATTATTGTGGAGCATGGATTGGATTGGATGAATATCTTGGTTGTAAAATATCTTTTAGCTAGTTTATGATGACTTTCAAAGTAATTATTTTTATCTGGTTTATATGCACTTTGTCAGCCTATTAAATGTTTCATAGCAGGATACATATTGGTAGCTTTCTTGATGGCCCACTCCAAAAGATGAGACCCAGAGAGCTAAACTAAGAGAGTCACTGAATCACATTAAATGAAATTTTTGAATTTCATATTGTTTTTCAGTCTGTTATCTGATAAATATTAAGTTTCTCTTGATGATATACTTTTTAATTATATGTTCAGTTTTTGGTTTTTTACTTTGAAATTACCCCTCAATATGTTTCATTAGTTTAAATGGTGTAATACTAAGCATTATTGATTTCAAAATGCATAAACTAATTTTTATTATTATTGGTAAATAGTAGAACTTCTTATCAGAAACCACTTTTACTGAGTAATTTGTTAATATTTTATATTAATTAATTTATTTATAAAAAATATAGATATTTATTTTAAAAATAAAAATAAAAATATTTTTTGCATTGAAAATAGTTAAATAAAATCGTTATCTTATACACCAAAACAAAAAGTAAAATGCTAACTCATAAAATAAAAAATAAAAACTAAATAGAAATAATTTTAAAAATTTATATCCACTTGTAAAATAATGTTTTAAAGTCAAATAAAACGAATTAAATGATTAATCCATGGATATCCATAAACACATGGATTGTAAAATCTTCAACAAAACAAAAAAATAAAATATATGAAATACTACTTCATAAATTTGAAACCAAACAAATTATTAAAATTATTAATACATATTTATGAGGAATAACCTAAATGTTTTAAGATGTCTAGTTTTTTTTAATTGTGAAAATTAGATGATGAGTTTTTTTCCGAAATCATAAGTTTTATTAATCACATTGTAATTTTTTTTAGTTTTTTCAGTTATACATCTCCAACAATTTAATAATTTCAGTTAAAAACCCAAAACTAATTATAAATCATAGAATGTGTTGTAACCATAAAATTAGATTTGGGGTTCATTTAAAGTTGTGGCAATTAACTCTGAATTGGTTTTGCTCACTCATTAGTTGTACCTCCAAAAATTTAATTATTGAATGATAGCAAAGATTATGGATTAAAAATTGAAGAGAGAGATTACTACTCAAAAGCTATATAATTTAAAATATAAAATATTATATGTTGATGACTCTATGAGTTTAAGCTATATAATTAAAAATATAAAATATTATATGTTAATGACTCCATGAGTTTAAACTTTATTGTCATATTAAATTTAAGAAAAAGAAAGTTTAAAATAGTAAACAATGAACACGAGAATTGGTTTGGCTTCCTCAAGCTATGTCATCTTCATCACTAAAGTCTTATGTCAGCAAGATCTCTAGATAATCATCACTCTCTAGATAAGAATAATTTTAGAGTTGAGGCTCATGTTTATTAATAATGGACCCACTTATTTGTTTTAAAAAATATTTATTAAACTATTTATTAAAGTTTTAATTTTTAAACATTGCAAATTGACCCTTTAACCGAAACTTGAGGTTTGATTTGGGTACGATTGGGTACCAACGTTCAAAATTGAACCCTTCCTAGCCCTTCCAAAGGGTTCTAGCCCTTCCTAGAAGTGTAAAATTAAAATTGCCCTTCAAAAAAAAATTAAAATCTGAATTTCACCCTTCCAATTAAGAAGGACATAATTTATATCAACATTTCAATAGAAGAGCAACATTTGAAATTATCCATCCATATAAATTTCTCAAGATGTTGAAATTCCTATGCTATAAAGTTCTACTCATCAATCAAAATATTGGAAATATCATAAATTATAATCACTCACTCACTCACTTCATGCCCTCAGTGTTTAGCTGTGCAAGATGACCAATGATCACTGACGACTACGAGGCACTGGCCACCAAGATGTGACTTTGAATCCCAAGTCATTTGGGGTTTCACTCTAAAGTGTGACAATGTGTCAAGGATTACAACTGTAATAACAAAGAAAAACTACTAGTCTACTACTAGACCCAAAACGAGCCCAAAACTTTGTGCCTACTATCTATGTGAACCTGATTACCAATGTCCACTCGTTTTTCATCAAAATGAAATTCAAATGGCCAGTTTGATGAGCCTTCCTCTACAAGATTTCATTGCGTGCATGAATATCATAGATGCATGACAACTGTAAATAGCACTCAGTGCATGCAACTACAAATAATTGCATGCTTCTAGGATCACACATTATGCAGAGGTCGATTTATGCATTGATACAGGGAGATGTCACTAGGCACTTGATATAGAAAAACAATGAGCTAGAAAAAAAATTGGACCAATGCACCACAATGGTTATTACGAAATTTAAAATAACAATTTTTGCCTTAAGAATAGTCTTTAATTTGATGGGTGACATGATCATGATGTAATCTCCCTTCGTCCTTCCAAACATTTGTGGTTTCTCACAACTTTTTTCATGGGTGCTCACCACCAAAATACATATAAAAATTACTTTTCTTTACATCATCTTCTCTTTAAATCTTCATCTCATAGACATAATTAAGGATTATTATGCATGCACATCCTCACCTTATAATATCAATTGGGTCAAGGCGCAGAGACATCCATAAAATATCAAATGTGTCAAGACACAAAGAGTAAGAGACAACTATAAGTAAGTCTTATATTAAATTTACTATATAAGTCTTTAATCGAAACTATCAACTTATATTTGATACATTGGATTGTCATGATATTCTTTTCACTCCTTACCAATGTGATATGAAAGGCATTCTTTGAAGGTGAAGTCCATAATTTTACATCTTCTTCCTCATTCTCATGC
>LPNX010924842.1:51867-122853 GCA_001517045.1 Pseudotsuga menziesii
AAGTGTGAAATGGTTTCAACATAGAGGTAGAAAAATTAATTGTTTTCATTAAATAACTTAAATTTCTGACCCGTGACTTTCGATTCACCGAATCGTGGACTCGTACAAAACAAAACAAATTTTAGAACCTTGGGCTCTTAATTACTCACACCTAGAACTTTCTCAAAGCATGTCATTAATAAACTTATTTTGGTGTTATAGTTCACTTTAAAAGGAAGATTGTTGAGACTTAGACATGTAGTGAGTTGCAAGGCTTCAATTGACTTGGGCTTGATTCCATTGCCCCTCCATCTCATACATGTATTTTGTTGCATTAAGTGTTAAACAAAAAAATTTGATGCCTCGGCCCCAAAGATGATATCGTTGCTAACTTGCTTGGTATGCAGTATTTTTTTTTAATGTTTTTTTAGTTGTGTATTATTTTTTCTTAGGTGCACAATCCCATCATTCTCACATCACTCAGGATTGGACTGCTACCCTCTCTCTAGTTTGAATTAAGTTTTTGGTTGTATATATTGGTTGTAGGTTTATTATAGCCTTGTTTTTATTAGTGGCTTCCTTTTGTACATAGTTAATAGTAAGTAATTCTCTCATGGTTCTAGTTTTTCTTTAAGACTATATCTAGTTACGACATTTTGCACTATGCATAAGATCAAGCGAATTCGCCAATATGGTTATTGCATAGTATAAATAGTTTTTTTTGTATAATGAAGTGTGCTCCAACTTGAAAAAAATACTATAGAATAGTTTTTATGTTACTTACTCTAAAGGTAGTGTTACATATTTGTCAAATTAATGCATTTAAATTAAGTTTTATTGAAAATATGTCATATTTTTGTATAGATATTAAAAGGTGCTCAATTCTTTAAAATTGTAAAAATTTAAATGAACAATATTTGTTTTTTTGCATTTTTGAAAAAAAAAATTAATTAATTTATACTTGCCAAATAAAGTACAACTATTTATATTACCCTTCATCTTTAAAGGGCTCGAAGAATAAAACTAAGGGCTCCAAAAATAAAACTATTTATATTGTGCTTCATCTTTGAAGGGCTCATAAAATGAATGCCCTTCCAATTGAAATTAAGACCCACCCTTCAAATTTGATCACTGTTGGGTACATACTTTTCAAGTATCCAAGTATCGAGTACATGTTCTTGGTACTGGTTTGTGTACTAGATCCCTCAGTACGGGTACCCATGCAACACACTTAATAATATTTTTAATAAAATTTTGAATATAATCATTAAATATTAAACACAAAAAATTAGACATGATATTTATAACTAAAATTACTATTTAAAAAACAAAATCTCAATAAGTTGCAAATACTTGAATGAATTACCGAATATATGGAATATATGAAGTTGAATGGTATTTATGTTTTCTAATATTTAATTAATAATATCTGTACTAAAAAGATTTAAATTCGTAATTTTCTATGGAATAACCTATCGACCCGACCATTTGCACCAATCCAACGCCCAGCAGAGCACCATCGCCACCTAAATGAAGCCCTGGTCCCACGATATTTTTGAGAAACCAGGGTCCGGTAGTGAATATACGCGTGTTGGCTTTTGCAGGATAAAAGCGTGGATATGAATTTCGTTTAATAGATAATGGGACTCAATGAGATGTAGACGTTTTCCACGTGGCTCTGAGATGGTAGAGCACTTTCTCAATTTTATCCATAAGGAATCACATGACGGGGTCAAAGTTCCTCGTGTAAACATAAATATCAAAATATAAGATATAAATCATTTAAAATTTAACACAAATACATTAGAAAGTATATATCCAAGCGTGAACATTACATCCCGCACTAAAGTTATTTTGATACACTTTTATAAAAACCCATGAAAGAAAAGTATAAAAAAACAGCAATAACATATTATTATCCAAAAACAATACGACTCCAAGGATTTCAACAAAGACAACATGAAACCAAACGAAGAGAATGATTTTATATAACGTCACATGCACATGTTCAAGAAAGGTTTCCATTTAAAAATATATCAATGTTAAAAAGGTGTAAATTCAAGTATGTCTATACAAGCAAGAGACGGAAAATGCAAGGCAAATATATCTATTCTCTTTTAAATGAAATTGCAAATGCAATTTTTTTCATTCAACACTTTTAATTTAAAATTATTTTAATAGGTTGCATTGGTTTTAAAAGCCCTTTTATTATTAATTATTTTGTTATAAATTTTAATAGTACAAAAATAATATCATCAATTTTAATTTTAAAATCATAATTTAATAAACCTAAAATTGATATATAAGATTTCATTGTGGATAAACAAAACATGTATTTAGAAAAAAACATTTATAAACCATGATTTGTTTTTGTGTAACATTAGCCTTTTCCTTAAATCACGGTTTTCAAAGTTCACTTGAATTAGCCTTTTCCTTAAATCACAGTTTCCAAAGTTCAATTGAAGTAGCATGTCTATCTGTATAACAAAACTTCCACAACTTTTAGTAGATTGCTTTTGGTCCATTCCTTAAGCACTTTTTATTGCAAAAGAATATGCATAAAACTAGCATACCTTCAAAGTTGGGGAAATGAAACATGGAAGAGAACTTCGATATGTCGCAAATATGAAAGAAAGTTGTGTGTAGATAATATAAGTTTATGTGATGAAAGCAAGTCTAGTAAATTTATGATAGGCATAGTAGTCAATCAAATTTAAAGGAAAACTCTAGTGCACTTGTACTAATAAGCAATAAATAGAAACCTTTTGTAATGCTATCTTTCAATTTATGCATTGAGTATAAATGTAAGGTATGTAATTTTTACAATAATTTAGTTTAATCAACAAAATAATCCCCTCCACTACTAGGGAATTTTATTGAAATTGCCTCTTGGAAAAAATTATAGCTCTTAACGACAGGGTACGCTTCAAATTGAGTGTCCAAGAGATTGGATTCTTGTTTTATCACCATAATTTTAGTTTATTAGAGATATGTTTATTTTCGTACTTGAGTTTTAACAGTGTTCCTAGCTTAATATATCGCACCAATGCACCTGTTATGAAGAAAATGGAGAACTATGTAAGCATTCATAAAATCCATTGTTCTCTTTATTTATTCCTGGCAAGGTTCCTTAACATGGTGAATGTGGTCGATGTATCTGTAGGCGACTATCCATTGTTGTTTGTACGAATCAATTTAAGAAAGTGTTTCCTAAACTGTAAAAATCAATTTGTTGGCAATTGTTTCCTGAAGTGCAAACACTCGGCACTTAGTTTTTTAAATTAATTTAAAAATGACAAATCAATTTGTTGGCAAGTGTTTCATGAAGTGAGAACTCTTAGCACTGAGTTTTTTATTAAATTTTGAAAACGAGTCCTCCTACTATGTGTACGCTGGGCTTAATGGATTTGTATGGAAACCACGCCCATTCTCTTCTTATACTTGTCAATTCAATGTAATTTCAAAGAAAAATTATATTTATGGACTAGAGTTCATAACATTCTCTCATGCCTGATCAAATTACTTAATTTAAAACCGATTCAAAACATTGTCAGGTGTGATCGACAAGAAAGGTGTGGCCTATCAAATGTCCACAAGTATCATCTGTAGCTCCTTAGTGTTTCAACACTTGTAGTGTTAGAGTTTACCAATTCTCGTCGCAACAATCCCACTTTCTTCGCTAAGATGTTTTTCCCTGGAGCAAGAGAAGCTAGTTAAATCTCATGTTGTGTGCAAGCAAACCTTCGAAACTCAAATTGCAGTTGACGATAGGGGCCGAGATCTAAAGCAAATTCTAGCCGGAAGGTGCCACTTGGAGAGAGATTCCCTGCGTTTTATGACAATAATGATGGAAGATTCTATGACAAATCAAACTTGATTGCATACATGACTGCAAACCAATGACAATATGACATGTTAAGGCTAAAAATAGCCTCCAAGAAGGCGCACTTGGGTTTTGGTGGAAACAATTCGAATTTGGAGGAAGATAAAAGATTGAGGAGAAGGACAAGTGTCATGGAGGTTACTAAACATCAAGGATGAGTTGGAGGAAGCCTATGGGAGTGAATTCGACCTTGGAGGAACTTAGGAGGGTTATAAAAATATGTCATGAGGAATGAGAATGGATTTTGATTATTTGAGAATTTTCCTTTGGCATTGTGGAAAGCACTAGCTTGTCCATGCACAATGAGTGCTCACTTACCCTGCTAGTGAGCCAATTTCGAGAGAGTGAGATTCTCATCCAAGTTGAATGTGGAAGAGGCCACCTTGACCTTTCATTTGGATCTTAATGGACTGTTTTTACTACAGATAGGAGGTTGATATTGTTCGTGACCCACCTCTCCTCCCATTCTCTCAATCCCCACTTCAATATTTCCATATTTCTCTATGATGGCACACTTGTGTGAATGGTGGTTACACCCCATTGAGTCCATTTGATGCCCAAGAATGGGTGAATGATTTATGGATCTGTAATATGTCTCCCGGGCCCCTCTTTAATTCAAAATCAGCAGAAATACATATGAAAATGTCCACATTTCGAAGCTTTGTTGTGACTAGTTTCCATGTATTGATTTCCCATTTCAATGGAGTTGTATATCTAATGTATGTTATGACTTAGATATGATTTTATATGTTTTTAGTGAGCTATTACTATGTTTTTAATGGTATATATTTATTATTCTATGTTCTGAACCATTATATACACAATTTGTGAGTCAAAGTTGAGCTTTTACATGTCATTTCCCTTAAGCAAATATCACTAAATTTATTAATTCGAATACGAAGCTTTACACCTCTGTTGCAGAACTCTTAACCTTACCAAATGATAGTAAATAAAGTATAGTAATAGTACCCATACTATGTTTGACAAGTTGGGAGGGTCGCATAGGATTTGGAGAGCCATTTTTGCTCACACCCTGGCGGGGAATTGCATCATAAATTACTAGTAATTTTACCATTTTTCCCAATGTTCACAAATCGAGTTGCAGATGTCTATAAACTGTAATAAATTTATTATAGATTCCATTGAGTGGTCCTAAGACTTCCCATATCAGTCCCTACCACATTTGATACCCTCTTATTCCATTTGAATCCCCTAGAGTCAAGACTAGTTAAGACATTTTTTCACCAAATTCTTCCTTTGTTGGGAATTTTCGAATTGGATCATTACAGGGGGTTTGTTGGAGTATTGGTTGAATAACTAATACACCTTGAAATATAATGTGGACTAACCACCACACTAGGATCATGGGACTATGTGCTTGGTTTCAAATGTTTACCAACATCTACAAGTTTTGATGTAACAACAAACCTTACAATGTACTCATATAAAATTTATCCATTTTATAACCAACATACTCCCCAAGATGCTTTTACTATCACTCAACACTTACAACCATTGTGTGCCCTTAACCCATGGATGTGATAAATGATCATAGCAACTTAATGCATTGCTAGGGTTTATTGGTAATGGGATGTGCTATTAACATTAATTGTTGAGACTGCATTTTGCATTGAATTGGAGTGTTGTTGATATACTTTGAGCTAGAGTCCTTGAGCACATAACAATGGAATAAGGTAGATCAAAGTTGGTGTTGCTATGTGTATTAGTATTACAAGTAAAAAAACCAAGTATCCATGTACTGAGTCCTATCCAAACAAAGAAGAGGTTGGTACTCAATCATCGAGGATTACATGCATTTTACAAATTTATTTTGCAACAATATATGTGTTGATGGGATGGACAAGCCATAGTCCCACTATCTATGAATCAAGGGACTTCCTTTTACACCGAAATGTATCATCTCCCTCAATAATTGTTGCTTCACATTTTCCCACAACAGATTAAAAATGATAACTCTGCATCAATATGAAAAAGAAACACATGCCACTTGTGACCAATCAATCATATCATTCCAAGTAATTATATTAAAAACAAAGTAATTAAAAAAATAGATTTATGCTCTCTCATAGAACCTATTTCACCTACAAAGTGTGCTCACATCATTTCCATGTTGGAATGAAAAGATAGCCCAAACATATAAGTGAAAAAAAAAGTAGATTCTTTGATATCATATCATAGATCACATGTATGAAAACATAGTGTGTTCACAAATCATTTTGATGTTGGAATGAAATATGGTCTACAGATTCCTTGATATCATATCATAGATCACATGTGCAAGAACATAGTGTGTTCACAAATCTTTTTCATGTTGGAATGAAAGATGGTCTAAAAATGTAAGTTAAAAAGATTGTAGATTTTATCATATTATATTTTGGATTATAAGTTTTTCCTTTTAATTTGTTATACCTACACATCCACTTTCTTCATAAACAGCACATTGTCATTTGATAATCTTTTTTACATATTTTTAATATTCCTTATCATAATTTAATAAAACTTCAACAACATTTACAAAATAATAATATTACTAAAAATTAACAACATTACACCATCACATGTTTCACTTAATTTCATTGTTTTCAATAAAAAGTTTAGAATCAACCTAACTTTCATAGCATCTAAAGATATAAATACTCGTCTCAATGAAAATTTCAAAACCAACCTAACTCTAATATCATGAGAAAATATAGATAAAATAAAAGAAAATGAATATATCCACAACGCTAAAGACACAAATTATAGGTAATATGCATTTTGAAAAAGATTAAAAGAGAAATTTGACATTTTCTATTATAATCATGTCATAACATCTTTATTAAAATTATAGTTTTGGATTGTAATGAAAAATGAATTTAAACTATAACACTTATTTATTTTTAAAAGTTGTCTGTAAAACATGAGAAAATGATATAATATTGTATTTGAACAATAACTTAAGCATTTTTTTATTGCATAAATTTTAACATTGTAGTTGGTGTCATATTCATATGGTTATGAATTTTGAACTCGGGTAAAGACAATAATAACCTACTGCCTCAACTACCTAACTTACAAAAGGAATCCACTAACTTCGACATTTATACCCACCCTTAATGCCAATTATATCATCAATTTCTATCAAAGTTTTCAAGAGGGTCCTTTGATTTTATGCCCACTCTGCTTCAAAAATGAAAAGGGTGCTTTCATTTATAATATTACATAATACGGTGTATGTGCAATCCACAGAAAGCAGGAAAGGCAGATTTCATGCCAATCTCTAAGTCAAAATTCATGCAATTTTTCACAAGTTCAATGTAGTTACATAATCGTTGTGCAACGTGTATGGGATTGGATTCAATTAATAAACTACCTTTGTTACTGCTGCATTTCTCAAATTTTAGAAAATAGAGGACTGGTGCAACAATCATTGTGAGGTATTCTGCCATTTCAAAATTAGTGTGATCGATACAATGGAGCATTGCTGTAGAAACATGGAAGAATAATGAATGCAGTAATGAATGCGAATTCGCCTCAGCAAAGAATAAATATAAACATGGATCTACTAAATGACGAGAAATTCTGAGAATTCCAATTATCCTCATTGAAATGGGATGCCCATGCAGCTGAACGGTATGAATAAAAGAAATTTACAGATGGCACTTTAACATTAATAACACAAGTAATTATAACTTCTCAACTCAAGTAGCACCTATGGCAAGCATCTCCTGGTACTGCAAGAGAGAAGTTTGGCACTAGAATTTGATCTATTTATAAACCCTGGCAATGAATTCCTCCGCTTTTCGATCTACTTGCCCTGTTTCTTCCGCAGCCGTTGATGTACTCAACTCATCTCTAGGAGCCAACTGGTAGGTTTCCATTCTCTTCACTTCCTCGGGAGACTGTATACCATTCATCTGCTCCAACCAAGTTATAGGGGACTCATCTGTACTGTGAGGCTAGATGCATGGAAAATAGTGTTGTGTAATGATTAGCTTCTTCTTTGTGAGATGTATAGGTGGACTTGCAGGGCTGTTATAGAGGAAAATTCATGCTCTAGAGAAGGAAAACTCATGCTGCAAAGAGGAGCAGTGAAGCTCCAGTATGTGATCCAGATCGAGATCTCTTGAAAGAGGGAGTGATGAGTTCTAGCATAGCCGGTGAGACAGGTTGTCTGAGCATAAAATCCTGGTGAAGCTCATAGGTTGCTCAGACGCAATCAGTCATGTAGGTTGTCATCAGATGTAATCAGTCCTAGCGAAGCTCATAGGTTATCCTTGGATGTAATCAGTCTTGATATGATTCTATGCTAGAAATGGCCAAAGTAAAATTTGAATACTTCAGAGAGAAGCTTGGTGTTCTTCAGTTTGAGATTCCTTCCAAGGGGAAGTGATGAGTCCGGAAGACGCAGATACATATAAGCCTTTTTGACATGGTGGTAGACTGGGCCTCCCATGGTCATTGATGTAAGTGCCGAGAGCCTTTTCGACATGGTGGCAGGCTAGGCCTCCCATGGTTGTTGATGTAAGTGTTGAGCCTTTCCGACATGGTGGCAGGTCGGGCCTCCCATGGTCGTTGATGTAAGTTCTGAGAGCCTTTTCGGCATGGTGGCAGGCTGGGCCTCCCGTGATCATTGATGTAAGTGTTGAGCCTTTCTAACATAATGGCAGGCTGGGCCTCCCATGGTCGTTGATGTAAGTGATGAGATCCTTTTTGACATGGTGGCAGGTTGGGCCTCCCATGGTCATTAATGTAAGTGTTAGAGTCTTTTCGACATGGTGGTAGGTTGGGCCTCTCATGGTCATTGATGTAAGTGTTGTGTTATGTGTATATGGGTTGTGCTCCGTGTGATGATGAGATTATCTAAAGATGATGAGGTAACAATAGGGTACAAAGGTGTTGCAAGGCATGTAATTAGTCATGGGATGCTCCTCCAGGTTTTGCAGTAGCATATAATCATTCCTGGGAGATCCTGCAGGTTTTGCAAGAGGCATATAATAAGTTCTGAGATGTACCTACTTGATGGCTCGCTCACATAAATGATGAAGACCTGACAGAGGGCTAGGCCTACATCCAGCATGAAAAAGGGTTGACACTATAAAAACTTCTGATGATAGATAGTATGGGACGATGATCAAATTATAAGAAGATGATGGCAACAGCTATAATGAAGAATCTATGACTCTGTGATGATGATGATACATTGAAGACCTGACCAGATGTGTTGATGACTGTGTAGAGAGAGAATACCTTCCTTGTTAAGAGGGAGTGTTGATGTATTTGTAACATCGAAAGATTTTATGATGTATATTGTCATTGTATGTTGTTGTACCCCCATTGGGGATGTGTGTTACCCCTTTACAGGATGTCTAAAATGTGTCTAGACCTTGAGGTACAACCTCCGTTGTAAGTCGAGGCAATAGTCCCCTGTGTAGCATCATGTAATATGTAATTGTGGTCTCTCTAGGAGAAGTGGGGCCCATGTGAGATGACATGTAGGTTCGAGTCTTATATTTGGTCAGTGACTTGAAAGGGTATAAATAGGGAGGCGCTCTCCCTCATTTATACACACTTCACACACTCTCGAAGGCGTTTGAGAGAGAGAGACAGTCATAGGAGGAGAGAAAGATAGATGTTGAACATTTCCTATTACTACATTTGATCATCTTACTATTATGAATAAGTTTGTGGGGTTTTCTTCTTTATGGTTTCCTCGATGAAAATCTTTGTGTCTTGTGTATCTTTTATATCTTATGCATTTTGTTGTACTTGTTATTCTTTTAGATAAATATCCAAGATAATCTAATCAGATCTTAAGAAAATATAACACTTTTAGCTTTGCAAGCAAGAGTCTGGATCACACCAGCTTTCTGAGCTGGGTGGTGGTGTGAATCTGCATGGAGGTATCTATCTGTATGGGTCTTCTTTTTGTACACTTGATACCCAAGTCTCCCATCTACCTTCTTCGTGAGAAACACATCAAGAAAAACAAGCTGTCCATCCTCTTCCATTTCCATTGTAAATTTTATATGCTCAGAGAGGCTATTCAAATGTGCCAAGAAATCTTCAAGCATAACCCTCTCATGTCGCCATTTCGCAAATATGTCGTCAACGTATCTCTTCCATTCTTCCGGGGTGAGGGGAAAGGAGTTTATGGATTTAGCTTCAAAATATTCCATATAAATATTTGCTACGACCGAGGGCAATGGGGAGCTCATTGCAATGCCATGAATTTGTTCATAGATACTTCCTTTGTGCAAAAAATATGTTGACTTTAGACAAATTTGAACCAAATCAGTATTTTGGTTGTCAATAAGGTTTCTAATGATGTCAATGGCATCATCCACCAGAATCTTAGTGTTTAATGAAATGATGTTGAAGCTAACCAAAATGTCTTCCTCTCTTACCTCTTGATTTCTGACCCAATCTACGAATGAGGAGGAGTTCTTCATGAAGGATGAAGTATTTCCTATGAATGGAAGAAGCTTCTTAGCAAGGAATTTAGCGAGGAGATAGGTCGGTGAACCTATAGTATTCACGATCGATCTGAGAGGAATCCCTACCTTATGTATCTTAGGAATACCATATATACGGGGCATGATTGCGCTATGTGGTGTCAACTTCTTCTTAATCGAGTTGTCTAAGGAGGAGTTATTAATTGCCTTTATTACCTCTTTGGTAATTTTGTTACCTGGGTATTTTTTTTTAAATTTGAGGATGGGTAAATGGTTGAAATTACAATTTTAATTGCTAGAATTGTAATTTTGATTGAAGAAATGGATTTAGTAACCTTGATTATCATTGGGGATATATTAATCATGCAATTCCAACAACCTAAAACTATCATTTCATCAATTTTAACTAAATTTTAGTAAAAAAAAACTATCAAAATAGAGATGTAAATCATTTAAGTTTAACACGTTCTTCTTTTTCTTATACAATAAAGTTGTGTCCAATCTATACATTAGAAACTATATATCTGATGTTATATGTTTTTTGTGAGATATTACTATGTTGTTAATGGTATATATTCATTATGCTCTGTTCTGAACCATTATATACACAATTTGTGAGTCAAAGTTGAGCTTTCACATGCCATTTCCCTTAAGCAAATATCATTGAATTTATGCATTCGAATATGAAGCTTTACGCCTATATTGCAGAACTCTTAACCATACCAAATGACAATAAATAAATTCTAATAACAGTCCCCATAATTTTTTTGACCATTTGGGATGGTTGCAAAGAATTTGGAGAGCCATTTTTGCTCACACCCAGGGGGGAATTGCATCATAAATTACTAGTAATTTTACCATTTTTTCCAATGTTCCCAAATCGAGTTGCAGATGTCTATAACCTGTCATAAAGTTATCAGATATTCCATTGAGTGGTACTAAGACTCCCCATATCATTCCCTACCACATTTGATACCCTCTTGTTCCATTCGAATCCCCTAGAGTCAAGACTAGTCAAGACAATTTTCCCCCAAATTCTTCCTTTGTTGGGAATTTTCAAATTGGGTCATTATAGGGGTTTTTTTTGGAGTATCGGTTGAATAACTGATGCATCTCGAAATATAATGTGGACTAACCACCACACTAGGATCATGGGACTATGTGTTGGGTTTCAAATGTTTACCAACATATGCAAGTTTTGGTGTAACAACAAACCTTACAATGCACTCATATACAATTTATCCATTTTATAACCAACATAGTCCCCAAGATGTTGTTCCTATCACTCAACACTTACAACCATTGTGTTCCCTCAACCCATGGAGGTGATAAATGATCATAGCAACTTAATGCATTGCTAGGGTTTATTGGTAATGGGATGTGCTATTAACATAAATTGTTGAGAGTGAATTTTGCATTGAATTGGAGTGTTGTTGATATGCTTTGAGATAGAGTCCTTGAGAACATAACAATGGAATAAGGTATATCAAAGTTGTTGTTGCTATGTGGATTAGTATTACAAGTAAAAAAACTAAGCAGCCATGTACTGAGTCCTATCCAAACAAAGACCAAACAAAATAGAGGTTGGCAATCAATCATCTAGGATTACATGCATTTTACAAATTAATTTTGCAACAATATATGTGTTGATGGGATGGAAAAGCCATAATCCCACTATCTATGAATTAAGGGACTTCCTCTTACACCGAAAAATATCATCTCCCTTCATAATTGTTACTTCACATTTGCCCACAATAGATAAAAAATGATAACTCTACATCAATACGAAAAAGAAACACATACCACTTGTGACCAATCAATCATATCATTCCAAGTAATTATATTAAAAACAAAGTAATTAAAAAAATAGATTTATGCTCTCTCATAGAACCTCTTTCACCTACAAAGTGTGCTCACACATCATTTCCATGTTGGAATGAAAATATAGCCCAAACATATAAGTGAAAAAAAAAGGTAGATTCATTGATATCATATCATAGGTCACATGTGCAAGAACATAGTATGTTCACAAACCATTTCATGTTGGAATGAAAAATGGTCTAAAGATGCAAGTTAGAAAAATTGTAGATTTTTTGATATTATATTTTGGATCATAGGTTTTTTTCTTTTAATTTGTTATATCTACGCATCCACTTTCTCCATGAGCTATGTGATAACCTTTTCTACATATGTTGTAATATTTTTTATCACAATTTAGTAAAACTTCAACAACATTTACAAAATAATAATATTATTAAAATTAACAACATTACACTATCACATATTTCCTTTAATTTCATTATTTTCAATAAAACTTTCATAACATCTAAAGGTATAGATACCCTTCTCAATGAAAATTTCAAAACCAACCTAACTCTCATATCATGAGAAAATATAGATAAAATAAAAGAAAATGAATATATCCACATAAGGCTAAAAACACAAATTATAAGTAATATGCATTTTAAAAAAGATTAAAAGTTAGAGAAATTTGACATTTTCTATTATAATCATGTCATAACATCTTTATTAAAATTATAATTTTGGATTGTAATGAAAAATGAATTTAAATCAAAATAATTAAAAATAATTTGAAGTATAACACTTATTTTTAAGAGTTGATTGAAAAACATGAGAAAATGATATAATATTGTATGTGAACAACATTTTTTTACTAAGTAAATTTGGACATTTCAGTGGGTGTCATATTCATATGGTTATGAGTTTTGAACTTGGGTAAAGATAATAATAGCCTACTACCTCAACTACCTAAATTATAAAAGGAACTTACTAATTTAGGCATTTATACCCGCCCTTAATGTCAATTATATCATCAATTTTGTCAAAAAGGTACTTTGATTTTATGCCCACTCAACTTCAAAATTAGCAATGGTGCTTTAATTTATAATATTACATAATAGGATGTCTATGCAATCCGCAGAAAGAAGGAAAGGCATATTTCATGCCAATCTCTAAGTCAAAATTCATGCATTTTTTCACAAGTTCAATGTAGTTACATAATCGTTGTGCAACGTGTATGGGATGGGATTCAATTAATAAAATGTCTTTGTTACCGCCACATTTCTCAAATTTTAGAAAACAAAGGACATATGCAACAATCATTATGAGGTATTCTTCCATTTCAAAATTAGTGCGATTGATACAATGGAGCATTGTTGTAGAAATCTGGAAGAATAATGAATGCAAATTCACCTAAGCAAAGAATAAATATAAACATGGATCTACTAAATGATGAGAAATTTCAAGAATTCCAATTATCCTCATCGAAATGGGATGCCCCTACAGTCGAAAGGTATGAATAAAATAAATTTATAGATGGCACTTTAGCATTAATAACATGAGTAATTATAACTTCTCAACTCAAGCAACACCTCTGGAAAGCATCTCCTAGTACTACAAGAGAGAAATTTGGCGTTGGAATTTGATTGGTTCATAAAACTTGGAAATGAACTCCTCCTCTTTTCGATCTACTTGCCCTGCTTCTTCTGCAGTCGTTGATGTACTCAACTCATCTCTAGGATCCAACTGGTAGGTTTCCATGCTCTTCACTTCCTCAGGAGACTGTATACCATTCATCTTCTCCAACCAAGTTATAGGGGACTTATCTGTACTTTGAGGCTAGATGGATGGAAAACAATGTTGTGTAATGACAAGCTTCCTCTTTGTAAGATGTAAAGGTGGACTTGCAGGGTTGTTAGAGAAGGAAAACTCGTGCTCAAGAAGCCCAAATTCACGAGCAGATCTGGGCATGTGATGTCAATGAAAGAGCTGCAAGTTCTTTTCGAATACCTTAAATCCTCTCTTGGACCTCAATACCTACAAATCTTCCTGCAATAATTTCATGCGCTTTAACAGTCCTCTTCTCATCATGAAAATGACCATCTGCAATTTCTTCCATAGTCGACTCTTCTTTCTTACACCTCTTGAATTTTGCTAAAATCTAAACAATGAATTCCCAACAATACCAATATCAAGAACAAGAACATGAAAGGACGGAATATGGATTGAAACAACTTGATCATTCAATTGCGAAACCAACTCGACATATATATAAGAACGATCATGAGGTTTTATTCTCTTACTTGATAATGGAAATTGGAAAGAAAAAAAATTATTTATTATTTATATAGAATCTGTGCATTTTGAATACTGGTTTCTGACCTATAATATGTTTCGCTCAAATGTCCAGCTGAAGAAAAAAGGAATTGGGGCAATGAGGATTGGTACAACCTTAATTCATGCTTGAAATTTTATAATGTTTACTTCTTTCATATGTGTTTCAAGAAAAAGACAACATAGAATTGGTATTGATCTTGAGTGGAATCCGATATACACAAGTGACTGGAGAGACGAACGACCACCCTATTCTCCTTCATTTCGGTGGGGTCGACGCTAGCACTTAATTAGCATTCATCTCATCCTACTCTCCCTTTATGTTGGCTTCTAATGCATTTGCAGGATCCTCATTTGGTACAACACGGTTAACACACCAAGAATGTTTGCGTGCTCATCTAGGTAG
The DNA here is from genome assembly GCA_001517045.1 of Pseudotsuga menziesii. NCBI lineage: Eukaryota > Viridiplantae > Streptophyta > Pinopsida > Pinales > Pinaceae > Pseudotsuga > Pseudotsuga menziesii. Next base: position 66,725 of record LPNX010924842.1, read on the forward strand.
GGGTTGCTTCCATCCCATCCTCTCTATCAGAGACTTCAACGATTATTATTTCATTTTTCCTCGCTTGTGACTCGTCTCGTTTAACTTACAAATAAATAGGTTGGGTATGTAAATTGTGAGTGTAGGTATGGATCACGTGATATGGAAGGGATAGAGTGTGTTGACAATGTAAAGAAAAGAGAGCTTGTGTGGCATGGCTTCATTAGATTGCTTCACATTTTCCTTCCTGTGTGTACTTTGTCATGGTTGTGAGTACCTACGCGCACCCTTCTCCTGTCATTCCTTGGATCTTACTGCACCTCCACTGCTCAATGTGCATCATTTATTTATCAGGATTTGTGTGTACCTTGTTGTGTTGTCTTGATTTTTCTTGAACATACCCTACTAGTACCGCCTATTAAATCATTGGAGGTAATCTGTGAGACATGGGGAGGCTCCTCATAGGCCGTCGATAGATGAAGGAACCTATAGAGGAATAACCCCTTAAATAAAACCTTCGGTGTAATAATTAATATGCATATTCTTTTTATGCATACAAGAATATGCAAAAGAGTGTGCATCTAAGTAATGAAATTAATATTGAAAACATAAAATAATTACCATATATTTGATAATACTAGAAATTATCAGAGATGAGAGATGAGAATGCGATCCACTTTTTTAGCGAAGAGTTTCTTCAAATAGTTTGAACCTAGGTTTTGACACAAAGCTGGTTTTACTTTCAAAAGACTCGTGGGCCTCTGGCCTGCTGATCTGATAAGCTCCTCAATGACCTCACTGGGGGGAGTAGCCAAATCCTCATCAACCTGGTAAACAAAGCAATGTATAATGTATGCACAACAAATCATAACAAAGCTCGAGACATCGACCTGACAGAGTAGAGCTTAGCCAGCAACACCTGTGACGTGGATGTCGTCTCACCCAAGATATCTCTCCTTTATGGGTAATTCCCATAACCAAGTTTGTGTAGTTTTGTGGGAGGGTGTTTTAGTACCTTGGCTCTGCACCAAGGCTTTCAACGAAGACCGATGAGGTGGATTACTTGTATGCATGGTACTTCAACAATTAAGCTATGATCCAACCCTTCTTTATGCGACTTAAGTAGATAAACAGTATACATGCAGCATAATCATATCCATTCATACAAGGAGGCCATCATACATCAATGCAATGGTAAGAAATATACAACCATTCATTCACTACATCAATCACACATATATCTAAGATACTGTCAACATTCACACATATACATAGAATGTAATGTGGAAACCCATCCGGGAGAAAACCACAAGGTGCTCTTCATCTAGCATGAGGAAATAGATGCACCATTAATCTGCACACAAAGATACAGCCTCTGTTCAATATCTTCTCTTCTATCTTTATATACTTTCCCTCCCTCTCATGCTCTCCGATCTTCTCTCTTTCTCTTTCTTTTCCTACTCTACTTCTACTAGTGATCCACACATAGCCTGGATCGACTCAACCTTCCCTATTCGTTTGCACACTCAGCTACATAACCTCTACTCTGATGCACTCACCGATACAGAGCCATTAACCAGAACGCCTACCTCATGTCTAGCTCAAGCATCCTACCAATATTCTAACCAACAATCTACAAGCTAGAGCTGAAGCTACTTGAGGCTATTCGATCACATACTGGAGTGTCACTGCTCCTTCTACATCATACAAAAAATGCTAGTCAGATCAATCAAATCAGATAGTAGCTTTCAAAAAAAATACTACCTTACAACTGGCCGAGCAATTGGAAACATATTCTTCCTTGTCTATACTTAGTGCCATGCAGGACTGCATCCTATGAAACTAGTAGATCATACCGGATATCATACTGAAGAAACAATCCCAAGGTGCTCTTCTTCTCAGTGGCGTTGCGTACCCAGTCCAAATCAACATAACTGTGTAGGTTAGTCTTCTGATTTGTATCATACTTGATCCCATACTCAACTGTACCCTTCAGGCACCTCAATATATGCTTTGCATCAACCAGGTGAACTTGTCTCAGATCCGTTAGGAACTAGATCGATGTGTTCAATGCAAAGCATATGTATGATATTGTATTCGTCAGACACATCAATGAGCCAATCATCTAACGATACATTGTGGCATCAACCGACTTTAATGAAGCATCACACAATAGCTTCAAGTTTGATGCCATACGTGCCTTTATCTCCTTGCGATCCAGCATTCTGAATTGCTTCAGAATCTCCACTACATACTTTCCTTGGCTAAGGAAAATCCTATCTACATTATGCAACACATTCATGCCTAAGAAGTAGTGTACCATCCCTAGGTCTTTCATCTCGAAATCAGTGGCAAGCTCCTCCTGGAATCTTCAATGAGTTCATCCTCTCTTGTTGGGAATATGTCATCTACATATAACAAGATCATCACTGGTATTTCACCTTCAACCTTGAAGTAAAGGTTCAAATCCACTTTACTCTCAGTAAATCCTATCGTACTATGTCAATATTCTCGAACTCAAAGACCTTCTGAAATCACTCCCTCTGAGGCGGAGCATCATTCTCCCTATGTACTCTATGTATTGAAACATTCTATATTGGAGTGACAAGTAGCTTCCTCTTCTAATAATCTTCTATGTATCCATCTAATGTCACCAGATACCAAGATCCTCTATCTTGAAATTTGTTGAAAATTTCCTCTTGCACCCATCTGTGAGCTTGTTGTCCTCTATAGGATTTCATCTTTAACCTTATAGCCAAGGTTAAGATATTCATCACTCTAGGTGATCTTAAAGCTCCTCATATAATTGTATGTGCTATCATATGGGTTCCTTCTAAGCTCGTACAAGGCCTTCTTTAATTTGCACACAAATCTGCTTTTCATGTGTCTCAACTCCTAGTGGCTGCTCTATGTACACTTCCTCCTCGACCACACCATTCAAGAATGTTGTCTTGATATCCAATTGGTGTATCTCCCATCTCATACCTACACATATCAATCTAATGGAAGTGTACCTCGCAACTAGTGCAAAGTTCTCCTTGTAGTTTATGCATTATTTTTGTGAGAAGTCTCGTGCTACAAATATTGCCTTGTATCATTTATGCTTCCATCTGCGGCATGCTAGATCTTGTAGATCCATATGGAAGACACTACGGAATTCCCTTCAAGTCTCAAAACTGCATCTTAGATATCATTCCTCTTTATCAACTAGTACTCTTTGATCATAGTCTCCTTCCCTTTATTCTTGTCTAGTTCTTCGTAGCTGGAAGGATCTACATGAATGGTGTCACTCAACTGTGTCACATAACCGGAGTGTGTCTGAGGCCTCTTACTTTCTTTGGAAGTATTTTCATACTATTCTTCATCTTGGATGATTTCTCGTGCCCAATATGGTCTTCATCTCTCGATTTGTATCTACTATTCTCTTTATATCCTTCTGAAGCTGTTTCTTTCACCACGACGTCTCTGACCCGGGGAGCTTCAGGTTCCTCTTTTGAACTGTCATTACTTGCTTTTCGAAATGATCTACAAGTCAAGTTCAGTTGCATGATTAGAAACATTTCATTATTCACAAAACATATTAATCTAATGCATCAATATATATATCACACAGTCATGCAACTATCTTATCCAATGCTACAACATTCATCCACATCCCATACACATATGGTAACTTCTACATTCCTTCTACCCCAATGTTATTAAGCATGTGTAATACTCCCACTATGTTAGCAAAGAGGTTTCAATCTAGATAAGTAGCAATGGAATGTTGTACAACATCATTCACTTCTTACCCATCATGTGCAATTCAATAGTATAAATGCAAACAATCAAACATGCATAAAACATCAAATGAATATAAGCAAGTGCAGAACCAAACAATATCATGAAATGACAATTGAATACTTATCTTTGTTTGTTTGGTGGGTAGACTCCTTCATGATCTTTATGTCCTTGCAATATTAACTAGATTCTTTTGCTTCATCATATTCTTAATTCACAATTGCATAATCTCTCATCCAAATGCTGAGATGGATAAGAGGTTCTTCATGAGTTGAATCCTTCATATTCCTCATCGCTTGAGGATCTTCTTTGAATCGTGAGAGCTTGATCTTCAGTTGCTCCCATCTTCTCTTCTTTTGTTATGATCTGAGCTTCTTCTTGGGTGCACTCTTTCTAGAGTCTGTTGAGGGTAATAAACTTCCTTCTACAACATATTCAAGGTGGTCATAACAATCTCTTCTTCTTATTTGACCACTTCAAGTTGTTCCTTGAGTTGAACAACCATTATTTAACTAATTACTCAATGTCATTTTCTGATTAATGTTATTTCCTTCGAGCAACTTCATCAAAGCATCGAACACTTCCTTTGGTCTCTTCAAGGATGACACATGAGGGATGAGATGATCCCTAATAGAATCTGCAATGATTCTTTTGGCTCTAGCCTTAGCCTCATCTCCCTTAGGTTCTAGAACTTCCTTACTGATAAACTGATCCAAGTCATTTTCTTCAAGGATTAGGGAGGTCATATACTTCCATGCTCGAAAGTTGTCAACTTTACCAAGATTTCCATCAAGCTGCCTGTGATAAGTCATTTTGAAATAAGAACCTCAAATGGAAATAACAAAGATTTAAATCTTATCAATTTGAGGTGTCTGACATGGTTCTAGAGCTGGATGCTATAGGGTTTGTTAGAGAAACCCTAATTTTCCAAAGTTGGAATTTCAAACTTTTGATTGGACATAAGGATGCACCTCCTCCAAGTGAGATGTCTAATGTACTCCTTTGCTGAAAATAGTGGTGGGAAGCTACCAGAACAGGAATACCTAGTTTCTCCAATTTTTTTATGCAAAATTATTTGATATTGATTCTGTTGTATCTCTGAAGTTTCTAATCCTTACAGTCTGAAACTTCACACTAAGATATCTTGATTTGTCTTCTTTCCATATCCACAAGTTTGGGCATAATTGGATTCTCCAAGTGGGTCTTATGCTGAGTTTCCTAAGGTGACTATTTAAGGGATGTTCAACATAGCAAACTTGTATGGAATTCCACATGTCACTGTTTCACATTTGGGGTCTGAAAAGTAGACCACAGAAGCGAAAGTCTATTCCCTACTTGCAACATCTTGCTAAATTTCATTTGGACCTTCCTAGCCCGAGATATAGAAATTTTACCTAGGTCACATGTTTATGTCTGTATTATAGAGGAGGCTGGAACCCTGATTTGGAGGAATCATATCTCCTTAAGTATAGTGAATATGAGGGTGAAACTTTCACACAAGGTACATAAATACTTCATCTTTGTCCTATAAAATGAAGTGAGGTTTCCTCACTTATTAAGGGAAAACCCAATGTAAATAACGTAAGTGGTCCACAAATGGATCAATAGTAAAATATAATTGATAAGATGATAGGTAAGATGGTGAATATACAACTGTTCAACCGCTTTTATAATAGTTGGGGCATTGTCTATTTGAGGGGACGCGTCCTCTCATTAATTATTAATCCTACTTGTATTTAATATTTTTGTATTTATTAATTAGTTGTTACATTTCCTTCCCCTTAAGGGAAGGTTTGTCCTCAAAGCATTATTGAAGGAAAGGGTGATGTTTTATTTTTTTGCTTGAATCATCATCTCTGGATCCTTTCTTTTAGTATTTGTGACAATTGATGAAATGAGATGATACGAATTATGAATTCCAAAAGAGAACTATCGCATCGTCTATGATGTGGTCCATCTGAGATCTATTTTTATCGGAGCTACTTGATCGCTTTGTTGGTTGGGTCTTCTCATTTGTTGTTTAGTATTTTGATTTGATTTTCTTGCTTGTCTAACAACATAACTCTTCAGTTTATGTTCATTTTGACCCTGTCGTTGGTCAAAATGACATTTATAATTGGGATGTTGATAAGGAGTTTTTGTTGTTTGTTCTTCTGCTATATTGACTTGTTTTTTATCTGTGATGCTCATTGGTTTTACTTCCTCAACTTGACTTTGTTTTTTGGAGATTCTGGATGCTTCTTTCTGGATTTGTGCTACTTTATTCTCCAGTAGATTTTTTTAACTCCAAATCTTCTCAAACCTTTCGTCTTGCAACTTTTTGTCATCTTTTAACTTTTTATATTTGTTCCTCTAGTTCTTTAGGCGATGGTTTTCTTCTTGCTTTTCTAGAATTCTTCCTTCGAGGTCTTTATTGGATTGTTCCTTCTTGCGACTATATGCCAGTTTTTTAATATTCATAATTAATCTTTTGTTATGATTTTGTAGTTGAAAAAGTTCTTCGGTATTGCTTGATAACATATTGTTGATGTTGACATAACTCAAATTCTTGATTTTCTCGCTTATTAAGGGAAAACCCAATGTAAATAACGTAAGTGGTCCATAAATGGTTAAATAGTAAAATATAATTGGTAAGATTATAGGTAAGATGGTGAATATACAATTGTTGGCCCACTTTTATAATAGTTGGGGCATTGTCTATTTGAGGGGATGCATCCTCTCATTAAATATTAATCCTACTTGTATTTAATATTTATGTATTTATTAATTAGTTCTTACATAAAAGTTTCGGCTCCTGATCCTTCTCCAATCTTGAGTTATATCAAAAGTTCCAATATGACTAGATTTAGTCTTCTAGTGTTTTCAAGCATGAAACAATAATTTCTAGTATCTGCCATTGTAGTTGTATTTTGGCTGGACAGTGCCTTATTTCAAAGTGTCTCTGATCCCATGTTAGTTTTTCCAAGTTAATTTACTTAGGATCTTTATTTGAAAGAAAAAAAAGCACAACAATACATCAAATATACAAAAGATGCACAAGACACATAGATTTTCATCAGGGAAACCATAAAGGAGAAGAACCTACAAACTTCCTCAGAATAGTTCTATAAAAAAGATAAGATGATAAGATAGAATAACCCAAGAACAATATTTCTGCAACAAATCTATGTTCCTCCTCTTCCTCTCTCTCCTAAGGTGCACATGATAGATAAAGTGAGTGTGTGACAAATGAGGAGGGCTCCTCCCTATTTATATTATTTTGTTGAGTTGTTAACTCAACCACTAGGTCGACCATGTTACCTCTAGGGACGAAATACCTAATAATACTCAACAAATACATTTTCCTTTGTTTAACTTGGGGACAATTTCCCTAACTTACAATGGAGGGTTTACCTCACTCACTATACACAATGATGACCTCCCCAAAGGAGGAACACACATCTCCGATGGGAATACAACAATATACAATAGTAATATACATCAAAATATCTTCTGAAGTTACAATTACAACAACAATATTGGTTCAATGGTTATGTCTGTGTCCGATTATGTCCAAATTGTCTTTCCTTCACAAATACTGTAATGTCCCTTTTTGAAATTTTATTAAATGACCATTTTTAAAACTTTTTTCCCTATTTCGACCTTTGACAAGTTTTGATGTCTAGGTCTCCAAATTGGTCCAAATACTCCCAAATATTCCCAGAAGGTATATGAATGATATTAAGTTTTGAATATGATGTTTAGGGAAGCTTTATGACCCTCTAAATTCTTCTGAAAACTTGTTTAAGATGCTGGTTGAGGTAGGAGTTTTGACTAGTAATTTGGGGTTCTAATTGCCCCACAGTGAATACTGAAAATGGATTCCAAAATGCACTCAATCAAACTCAAATTTCTGAATGGAATAATGGGACATGTAAAGGAAATAAATATGAACTCCTATGCATCACCATTCAACTTTTAATGTCTGCTATAACTCCCTTCAATCAGATGCAAAAATACTAGTTTCAACCTTGGGGGAAATGATAAGCAAACTTCTCCAAATGTTATGAAACTCAAAAAAATAGATCCAAATGCTTATGTACTGAAAATTAAACTAATATAATCCATAAATAAAATTCCATTCATCCATAAACCATCATTATTTTACTTATGCATTCGAATCTATATACATTATATTGGTTCAAAACAAGGTAGTGGGGAAATGACATTGTTTCTTCATTGTTTAACATTTATACATGAAATATTTTGGGTTTTTATACTTGAGAGTATTATGAAATTGAAATAAATATCATTTACATGATAACATAAAATAATGAGGCATTAGAAGCTTCCCCAAATATATCAATAGCTCACCCAAAGTGCAATCCCTCCATGAGCAAGAATATGCGATAAAAATTGGAAATGGTTGAGAGAAAGTACTGCAATAGAATCAACCACGACCTTCCCTATAGAATAAACCTAAAAATAAAACTCCGTTAAAGATTCATGAAATACCTGAGTGGCCTCTACAAACACCAACTTGGATGGGAATATTTCACCCTCGAAATTGGCCAAGGCAAGAAAACTAGTCATCCACTAGCTATCACAATTCACAAATGAAAATTTATCAAATGAACAAAATATATTCTCTTGGTTGATTCATATATTTTATCATCACGATTAGAATTATAGGTCACCAATCCATCCACAAACTCAAGCCAATTCAAATTTGGGTGTGGGCTCAAGATTTGCTATGTGTCCTCCCTTTCCTAGCCTTCCATCTTCCCCCAATTTGAGTAGGAATCCATTGAGCTTCCCCAACTCACATGAGCTCCCTCTTGGATGCTATATTTCGACCTGACATGTCAAATATGTCAGATGTCAGCCTTCAGATCTGATTTGTTTCATAGGTGTCATAATATCTTCATCATTGTTGTCATAGAGCTAGGGAATCTAGTCCAAGTGTCTCACTAGCTCCAAAATGACTCTTCCTCTCCCATGTAAGTTACATTTCCTTCCAAATTTGAAATATGATGCATATGTCCAAGTATATTATCCTTGTAACTCATCCAAGAACATTTAGGCTTCCCATGGATTCGAAATTGAAAGAGGAGGATGCCATGTGCAACATAAATTCTCGCTTGTGTGGGCCCCATAGTCTCCATGTGTCTCCATGCTTCATTTCCACTTCAATTTTCTCTTCTATTTATTTAATAAGATCCATTATTAAATATTTATTCCATTTTAGTGTCTGAACATCATTTATTGCCCCCCTTATTCCAAATCCCAAAGCTTCCACCCCCAACCTAGGAAACTAGTAATTTTCCACCTTGGCAATTATTTGACCTTTAGCATCAATTTGACAAACTCTCATGAATATGGAAAATGTTATTAGGAAATTGTGACCCATTGAAAAATTTGGGAAATGAAAAATCCTCCCTTCCTAATATTTATTTTCCTCAAGCAATTTCAAACATGGGTGTTGAAGAACCTGCTTTCTGTATTATTCTTTGAAGTTGCCATTGAGTTGCCCAACTTTGAGTCTTTGATATTCCATGAATATTTTAGAGAGGAACCACCATGCTTGCTATTGTACTACTCTGGTTAAAATCCTTTATTAAGTGGGGAATACATCTCCCATACTTCTTGTTTCCCAAAAAATTGAAATCAATGGGACTAAAAAATATCCCAGGGTCCCATTGCTTGTATTGCACTCCAACAATTAAGAGTTCTCTCCAACCCATACCATTAGGAAAGAGAATTCTGGGATCCCAATTTCTTGTACACATTCTTCCAAACATCATGATTACGTAATATATATCATCAAAGTACATAATAACATAATAAAAATGTACATCAAGCAGGCACCTCATCAAAAAATCATGAAAGTGCTTATAGCTCAAAGTAAGTGGACCACCATTTTCCAAGTGCATAAAAGCTTCAAGTGACGAATAAAATATGCTCCAATGACATAGGTGAGGATCCTATGTCCTATAATGCTGCTCCAAAAGGATGTTATATGCATCAAAATATTCAGCCATGTATTCTTTCATCCAAGTGAATAAAGAATCTCCACTAAAATCTGAACCAAATAATGAGCGAAAAACACAAGGAGACTTCAAATGACTCAAAGAAGTCTCACCCATACATCCATGAATGAGAGAATCATAAAGATATAACAAAGTATGTGTCTAGCAACAAAAATTTTCTCCAATCATAAATCTATTCACCCTAGTGTTGGATGAAGTTCCTCCAACATCAAATGAACCAAGTGTTGAGCAAGAGAAACCATGAGTCTTCAAGGGACTCAAATGCATATCGTAGGTGCATCCATGTAGATGTGCATCATCATAAAGTAACAAAGGACGCTGCTGAAAATGTGAATAAGAATGTGATCCAACCATGTCATCATGAAAAGTAAATCTAGGAGTTCCATACTCCTCGTATGGCACCATCATGGGAAGGATCCATATGGGTAGTATCATGCAGCTCCTTCAAAAGTGTGAAACCTTTGTCATAGATTGGTTCCAATGTAGAGGAATCATTCTCTTCTTTAAAAATTTCATAATATTCATCAAGAGACAATTCAAGTTCCTCTTCCACCACATCAAGTGCTTGGATCTCTTCAATATCATCTTCAAACACATCAGGCACATTCAAATTTCAACATTTCTCATGACCCACCATGTCATGAGAATCCTCCAAACAATATACCATTTGACAATCTGAAACATAGGAGGAAAAACAACTATGTTGCTAATTTTGAATTGTGAGCTTACGATTATCCTCATTATTATTCAAGTATGCATCATGTAACAATTCATTAAGTTCGTCAAATTCTAGTAGGGCAAGCGGTCAAGAGAGGTTTCATTTGCTTGGCGGCCCAGGATCAAAACCTGCTGCTCTTGGAAGGCGACATTTAAATCCAACTATGATAAGGGTTGGTGCGGCCAGGCCAGGTGCGATCCCCAGGTGATTTTGATGGCTTAGATGCCCGTGGATCATGGTTTCTCAGACCAAAGGTTCACCCAACAAGTCATAGGGCACTTAACCAACAACAAAAAAACAATTCACTAAGCTCAAACAAATGCTTCCTATCAACAAGCAGAGACATGAAATCACCTTCAATGTTGCACATTACTCTTTGAATCTTCTCCATGTCTTCAAGGAAGGATGGATCCTACAATGAAGAAATTTTCCAACAAGAATTTGACACCAATACTTTAGTGTCATGTAGTATGCTAAGGGACTCTTGGATCTTCTTTTTATTCATCTTTAAGGACCCTTCAAGAAAATGAGGATCTTGCAAATGAACCTCCTCATCTTCTTCTTTCTTGCTTGGACCAACTTCATGAAGCTCAAGTGGTGATGGGGAAGTTGATCTTATTTCTTCTTCAACTGCTACAAGGTATTAATTTTCATGTTTAATGGAAGTTTGTATTATAGAAACACTTTCGAAAGTGATATCTATGTCACCAACATAGAGGTGTGATCACCCATCAGTAGGTACTCCTTCATAGTTCAAGCATCCATCAGTCGATGCTCTTTGTTTCATTTCCAAGGTAGAATATGTCTCGAAATTATATTCAATATTTTCAATAGAAACTTCTTCATACTCATGTGATGTCTCTTCATGTTTTTCAGAGTCACTTGGGAGTGACTTTCGATCTTCTTCATGTACTTCTTCTTCTACTTCACCTATTTCAGAACAAGGTGGTTCATGGGTCTCCTCCATTTGTTCCTTCAAGCAAGCTAATGCATTTTTCCCCTTGGTTTTCTTAAGATCATTATATTTTCTCCAACCTTGGATAACCAACAATTCGAATCCTTTCATAATATTCTTTTTCATGTATTCAAAGATAGGTTCCATGATTTTTATATGCTCCTCACCATCATATGAGGTTCCCTTTTCATCCCTAGTCATAGTTTCCTCTTCAACAAAAGCACTTTTGGGTTTCANTTGTACTCATAAATATCATACCACATCAGGTGCCAATATAATACCATTGTAATATCCCTTTTTGAAATTTTATTAAATGACCAATTGTTTTACTTTTTTTCCCTATTTCGACCTTTGACTAGTTTTGATGTCTAGGTCTCCAAATTGGTCCAAATGCTCCCAAATATTCACAGAAGGTATATGAATGATATTAATGTTTGAATATGATGATTAGGGAAGCTTTATGACCCTATAAATTCTTCTGAAAACTTGTTTAAGATTCTGGTTGAGGTAGGAGTTTTGACTAGTAATTTGGGGTTCTAATTCCCCCACAATGAATACTGAAAATGGCTTCCCAAATGCACTCAATACAACTCAAATTTCTGAATGGAATAAGTGTAAATTTAAAGGAAATCAATATGAACTCATATGCATCACCATTCAAATTTTAATGTCTCCTATAAATCCCTTAAATCGGATGCAAAAAGACTAGTTTCAACCTTGGGGGAAATGATAGGAAAACTTCTCCAAATGCTATGAAACTCAACAAAATAATTCCAAATGTTTATGTACTAAATTTTAAACTCATAAAATCCATCAATAATATTTCATTCATCCACAAACCATTATTATTTTACTTATCCATTCGAATCTATCAACATTATATTGGTTCACAACAAGGTAGTGGGGAAATGTCACTGTTTCTTCATTGTTCAACATTTATACATTAAATATTTTGGGTATTTATACTTGAGAGTATTATGAAATTGAAATATAGAGAATTTATATCAAAAAATAAAATAATGGGTCATTATAAGCTTCCCAAAAGAGATCAATAGCTGACCCAAAGCACAAACCCTCCATGAGCAAGAATATGCAATAAAAACTGGAAATGGTTGAGAGAAAGTGTTGCAATAGAATAAACCAAGAGATGTTGTGTAGCTTAAACATGCAAATAAAACTCCATAAAATATCCATGAAATACCTGAATGGCCTCTCCAATCACCAACTTGGATGGGAATCTTTCACCCTTGAAATTGGCTAAGGCAAGAAAACTAGTAATCCACTGACTCTCACAATTCACAAATGAAAATGATCAAATGAAAAAAACATATTCTCTTGGTTTATTCCTATATTTTATCATAATCCTTAGACTTCTAAGGTTACCAATCTATCCAAAAACTCAAGCCAATTCGATTTTGGGTGTGGGCTCAAGATTTTCCATGTGTCCTCCCTTTCATAGCCTTCCATCTTCCCCCAATTTGAGTAGGAACCCATTGAGATTCCCCAAATCACATGAGCACCCTCTTGGATGCTCTATTTCGACCTGACATGTTAGATATGTCATATTTAATCCTTCAGATCTGATTTGTGTCATAGGTGTCATAGTATCTTCATCATTGTTGTCATAGAGCTAGGGAATTTAGTCCAAGTGTCTCACTAGCTCCAAAATGACTATTCCTCTCCCATGTAAGTTAAATTTCCTTCCAAATTAGACCTATGATGCATATGGCCAATTGTATTCTCCTTCTAACTCATCCAAGAACATTTAGGCTTCCCATGGGTTCGAAACTACAGGAAGAGGATGCCATGTGGCACATAAATTATAGTTTATGTGGGCCCCATAGTCTCCGCGTGTCTCCATGCTCCATTGCCACTTCAATTTTCTATTGTATTTATTTAATAAGCTCCATTATTAAATATTTATTCCATTCTAATTTTTGAACATCATTTAATGTCTCCCTTATTCCAAATCCCAAAGCATCCACCCCCAACCTAGGAAACTAGTAATTTTCCTCCTTGGCAATTATTTGACCTTTAGCATCAATTTGACAAACTCTCATGAATATGGAAAATGTGATTAGGACATTGTGACCCAATGAAAAATTTGGGACATGACAAATCCTATCCCATAGGTCATTGTATAAGAAGGTGGATTTGATCTTTCTAGACCATTATGGATGTGTGTCCTTTCCTGTAAGGACAACACCAACAATAGATGCCAAATATTGCATCTTCAGTCTTAAACCTAAAAATTACATAATATTTGAAAATATATGGCATGAAGGCTTAAGTTCCTGCTCCTTTTTAAGTTATAAAATGATTCTTCAGCTTATTACACAATTCTGCATCCCATTACAAATAATTTTGCAGCTCATCAAAATAATTCAACAACTATACATAATTTTTTTAGAGTGTTATTACATGAGTATTACATTTCAAATATTACTAGTACAAGAATATATCAATAAAAAAGGACTTACATTGGGCTTGTTTTTGAAGTAGCACGGTATGGCTTCTTGAATGACAAGTTGATTCTTTGATGAAGTCGCAACACTCCACAATGGAAGAGGTAGACTTGAACTATGATAACACAAGTTAGCATGCATTAGTACTACACGATGGAGGAGTTCAAGCCTTAACTCTCAGCTTACACAATCAATCTTCAAAGCAGACAGTGTCAACACTGTAACACTCTTCAAAATACAACCATACACCAACAATATTCTTAGGTAGTGTAGTCACAGTTTCACTTTGCAGTATTCCACATGGAACATAATTGCTTCAAAAAGAGGAAGGGAATCACCTACTATATCTCCAACACATCAAATTCATGGGTCATAGTAGACATGGCTCATCAAGTACACAATAATCATAGCTCATACATCAGTCGCACCATACACAAAGATTCAAACTCACTGCCCCAATACAATAATCACAGACCTTTTCAATACATTAAATATACTCATCATAATACTCAACACATATAACAAAATATTCATATATTTTCCAATTAGACTTCCACACACAAAGTTAGGGCAGGAATTAAACTTCCACGCCATTCATACATATGAACATATTTGCATATATTTCCTTTCAACTTCCATATGCATACTTAGGGTAAAAAGTAGGTATTATGCACTCTCGAAGTGTCACAAGTGCATACAACAATGATATTTTACCTTCACACATGAGCCTTTTGTCACCGGTCTTCAAAGGATTCACAACAGCAAGACAAATTCAATCTTCAACAAAGTCTTAGTTGTGATTACTAAGTTCTCTTCTTGGTTGGTCGTAGTACTAGATATTCAATAGTAGTTCTCAACATGAATCCCTACATGAAATCATAAATCAAAGTATGTGGATTCTTCTCAAATCTGAACAAAAAACACACAACTTCTATGACAAACAGGGTATGGGTGGAGAGAGAATGTCACAGACTTCTCGACGTAGGTGTGGAGAATATCTCGGCAGGTAGTGGAATGGAAGCACAATGGGATTGTGATAAATACGAGTAGTAGTAGAGTGGGAGCACTCTCAAACAAAAAAATGAAGTAATGATGCAGAATTAGGGTTAGATATATAGAAAAATAATTCAAACGTTTTGGCGACAGACAGTCAAAGTCGTGCAACAAATTGAGGAAACACGCCATTTCATACCTCAAACACATGTTTGGAAATGTCCAGTGAATGACACATACCATAACTGGCACTTAGGTTGTAGGAGCAATGAATGCAAAGGTAGAATGGTAGGGAAGGTAGCCTGAAATATGGTAGAGGGAAGAACAGAGGTATGGAAGACATACTATCATGCGTTGACAAGCATACATGAAGGAGTTACGGCAGGTATCTTCTCTGGTATCACTGTAGGATTGAATAACTATCGATTCCATTTTATTCAATGGAAAAGCCTTTATTTATACAATGTATATGGTGGTTTCTCTTCATCTTCCAAACAACCTTTTCATCTCCTTATATGACTCTTCATATTCTTAATTTATTTGCAATATTTACATTTTGTGTGGAATGATAATCACACGGATTAGGTTTACAACAATAAACTGTGACCACAGAACTGAGTAACAAGAAAACCTAGCATCTTAATATAGATAGAGAGATAAGAAGTACAAGTGAAGACTCTAGCGAGAGAGAGAGAGAGAGAGAGAGAGAGAGAGAGAGAGAGAGAGAGAGAGAGTACACACTCCCCTCTAGGTCACATCTTTAAACAAAAGTGAATAAGGATAAATAATTTGATGAATAAATGCAAAGACTCTCTCCTTCCTATTTTGATATGAGAGGTAATGGAAACCAATAATACAATGTGGGCCTTATCCTTTACAAGAAACCTACAATGATCCCTTTATAGTCCAACATAGGGGAGACACTACAATCCAAGTACATGTTCCATGCTCCAAGGTGATGCCATGCACAATAATGGATTTGATGTCATGTAGGTCGAAAAGGCACATATGTGTTCCCCCATCACAAGCCTCCATAGACTCCATTGATCGTCCAATATACTCCATTGGATTAACTAAAACCTATAAGAACATTGTTGAATTCCCAAGCATCCTTGACCCATGCCCAACCCTTTGAACATGAATCCAAGTTAACACATGTTAATTAGGACTTGAATCCCTCCTCCAAGATGCATAACCCTCCTCGCCCCATGTAGGGCACTCTGCAACCAAGTGAATTCTCCATGTCACAACAATGAAGGGCATCCACCATTCAACCAAGAGATATCCAATTCTTGAGGGAATAAATCCAAGCCAACACCCTCCTAAGGACAAGTATCCACTAAGTAAGCTATACCAACTGTGCGTATCCATCATAGACCATATCACATGCTACAATCCATCTCAAACCATTCAAGGGTTAAGCATATACCATGTATCCTAAACTCATGAAGCACCCCCAACATGTTGTAAAATCTTTTGAAGTAACCCCAAAATTTACTACTCCCTCTTAACACCAACACCTGTCAACTCCCTCTAAAACTCCACTAAAATTTCTATCTACAAATCAGTACTAGCTATAATATTGGAATCAACCATTATCATCTATAAACAAATTGACACCTGTAAATAATTTGTCATGATCCTCCAATGGATAATTACCACCTACGCATACAAAGGAATATCTCTTTGGAAAAAAAAGATATCTACCATCCTCCATCATCCTCCAAATCAATATCACAATCCAACTCCAGTGGACACCACATCATAAATTTTCTAAAACATCTTGCAAACATAATCATATATCCATAAAATACCAAGACAACTAGATCACATCTACCAAAGTCACATAGATAAAGGCCCACATGATCATGGTTACATATGTAATAAGCTATGCAAGGTCATCATTAACTAGTCAATATTATAATTCCCTTCATGTACGACAAATCCTATAACATCTAAAAAAAATAAACTAGGTCAACCCCATCATCCTGAGAGAATATTTAAATAAGAATAAAATCATGATCAACTCCCTCTATATGAGAGAATCCATGATCCTTGGCAAGAGTATCATCATGGGTAATTTCGTCTTTTTAAGAGAATCCATAATCCTTTGCTCTATACTTTATAATACTCCCATTAGCTATAACTATGTAGTCTAGTTCAACATCATTCTCCATTAAGGCATTGCACCTATCCTCCATTGAACAAATGGAAGGATCATGGATGAAGTCAATCTCATCATCACACCTTTCCTCCTACGTACCACTATAAGTCTCATGGATGGAAGAAATTAATGCAACATGGCTAACACATCTCCTAGGAAGCACAACTTTCCCTCATAACAATTTTAGGTTGTCCTATATGCTCTTGAGAATCCTACAGTGTATGAGTGATCCATCTTGATCCCTTACAAGATTGAAGGTGAAGTTTGATGTTTTATAACTATTATAAATTATAGTACAAAATAGTAGTAGAAAGAGTGCAACAATTCATTTCAAACAACCCCAAACTTTCAAACAATTCAAGGATAAAATACACCAAACACAAGGATAAGTTTCAACCTCCTAAGGCAATTTAACACCCAATAATTAGATCTGAAACTACACTCTTACAACAAAGTAAACTAGTATAACAATAGTATGAAAGATGTCAACTCTCAACACCTTATATTCTTCCATTAGATGTCAAATCAATTAACAATTTACTATTTTACTTATGTCAAAATGGCAAGACATATGAAATTGTAAATAACAATGTATGAAAAATATATATAGCTAAAATTCAAATATAGAAACTGCACAAGATATCTATGGCTAAAAACTTCGTTAATAATCTCAACAAAAAGTACACGTACGTACCATAGCCTTATCTCAAGGCTAGTACACACATTCCAAACCTCTAAAAACACTAGATAAGGTAAATCAATAAAACCCTAGTAGCCAAGGAGATCTAATATGCAAGAATCTCTCCTACACCTCCTCCAAGGAAAGATGTCATCCTCTTATATTATTCTTCACCAATCATAACCTAGGGTTTTATCACAAACCCTAATGGCCAATATCCTAGGGACAACCCCTAACCCTAGAACTCCAAGATGCTCCTAAAAGACCAAGAAAACCTAGTGGAGAGAGAGGGGGGGGGGAGAGCACAATTGAAGACTTTATAGATAGAGTAAGGAAGTGTGCACTCTTCTCTATGTCACATCTCTAAAAAGGTTAATAAGAATGAATAATATGACAGATGAATCGAAAGACTCTCTCCTTCCTCTATTTATATGAGAGGTAAAGGAGACTGAAAACACAATGTGGACCTTAGAACTTTTAAGAAACCTTATAAGCAAATACAAGTGAGTTATTACACTCCAGTACATGTGTCATGTTTCAAGGTGATGTAGCTACACAAGGCAGACCCACATCCACCCATCACAATATTTCACAAACTCCATCGATACTCCAAAGTAATGTACTATGCTAGGTCCACTACCCCTAGTAAGAACATTATCAAAGACCTAGGAGTCCCTAAGCCATCTCCAATCCTTTAAACCAAACCAAGATACCACATGCCAACTAGGACTTAAATCTCTACTATAGTCTACATAATTCTCCTTGTCCTATGTAGGGCACTCTCCAACTGGGTGAACTCTCCATGTGGTCACAATGAACGATATCTTCCATCCAAGCAAGATATCTCTAATGACTAAGGGAAGAAAACTAAGCCAACACCCTCCCAAATCCAAGCATCAAATGTGAAAGCTACCTTAATTATGTATATCTATCGGGACCATATCCTGTGCTACGATCCATCTTAGACCATACAAGGGCTAAACATACACCATAACCCAAAATCTCATGAAGCACCCCAAACCTAGTGTAAAATCTTTCAAAGTAACCCCAAAATTTTAAACTCATTTGGCTAAATCATGTTCTAATATGCAATATGCAAGAAACAATATTTTGATTGGAAATGTTATGTAGAGGATGAGGCTTTCTATTAACTTTGAAAAAAAATTGACTTTAATTTTTTAGGTGGTTTAGATATTTACCTTCAGTTTTTGTGATCTAACCTAAAGTAGATATTCATTAACGAAATACTTTGTTGGGAAAAATAAATAGCCACCAATAGTTGTTTATAAATCAAATAAAGTGCATAACTTTCATAACCAAGCAAGCAAACATAAGTTAGCCTTAAGATTTGTTAGTTAATCTTAACTCCTCCATGATTTAGTGTGTGATGAAAAAGTTGGAACCCCTTGTAATGCATATGCTTATATTGATGGTTCCTCTCATTTATGGCTCCATCTAGTGAGACAAACTAAAAGCTCTTAATTTCCTTTTATGTACCTGATCTTCCTTCTTCTCCTAACTTTAGTATCTTCTAATTATATTGCTTGAAAGTTGGTTTATAGCCATAATAAAACATTACCTTACACGCCAAAGTTACCTTCCTTCTTCTCCTCAGTTTAGTATCTTCTAATTATAATGCTTGAACATTGGTTCGTAGTAATAATAAAAATCATCAACATTGCCTTGCATGCCAAAGTTAGCCAATGATGGCCACTATAACCATACAATAGCCAAATATTAATGTGATTCTTTCTATCACCAAAAGTTATGTAGGTTAATGCATTCAATACATATTAAAAAGTCACAAATGACACTTCACAAAGTTTGAAAAACTTTAAAATTTTACTTTTGCAATGCATCTCAAATGACACTTCACAAAAATTTAAAACTTAAAAAATACTTGTGCGAATGCATAAACTTAGGTTTCCATATAAATAAAAATATATGAATCATTACAAATATTATTAGAAAAAGCTGGTCAATATAGAAAGTCTTTTCTCTAACTTAACTATGTAAATATTTATATAAATGAAAAAGAATTGATGTTATTGGTTAAGACTAAAACTCACTATTAGTGTGGTTCGTTCTTTCTTTCCCTCACTAGAAGCTAGGCATGTAATTAGGGCATTCAATATAAAAGTCACAAATGACACTTCACACATTTTTGTAATACATAAACTTGGGGTTTATGTATAATTAAAAATATATGAATCATTACAGAAAATAATCTTGGTGATATCATCTCAATGTACTGATACTAATTTAACCATGTTAATATTTATATAAATGAAAAGTAATTGATGTAATTGGTTATAGCTAAAACTATAATAACTAGTGCAAAGATCCAACTCAATTGCTATAGAACTAAAAATTTGAGAACAATTTTTAATATCAAAATAATAATTAAGGCCACACTCATACACATGTAGAGTATAGGTTTGCTTGGAGTTTCAAATCATAGAATTATAGGTTTGCTTGGAGTTTCAAATCATAGAACTATATAACTTTAGTGTAAATATCTTTTTATTAATGATTAAATAAAAATGTAAGTAATGTTAAATATTTATGTACTTTAATTTTACACTAATATAATGAATAATTTTAAGCGTTATATAGCTTATGGACTATATTAAAGTGGTTACAAAATTGTAGTGGACATTTTTTTTTATATGGAAAGGGTGTTTTTAGCTAAAACATATTAGCCCAATATATATTAGAAAAAAAATAAAAAAATGAATAGTCTCTTGTATATTAATGAGGAAAATGAAAGAAAAAAAAAATCGCCCTAGCAAAATCTTCCTCGAATCTATCTTTTGCCCCCAATTTCTAGAGAAAATCTAGTGAAATCACTCTTTCGCTCCCAATTTTTAGTAATGGAGGCTTCCAAGAGTTATTTTGCCCTCCATTTTCCTGGTAATTTAGGCATATGGTTGCATTTTCCTGTATTTTTAGTCAGTTTCATGTGATACCTTCTTTCAAACCTTGATTTCCAGTATTGGAGGGAATGTACAGGGCTATTTTTTTCTATATAAAGGCTACAACGATTCATGGTTCACCCACATTGGATTGCACTTGTAGGGTGAAGGTTCTCGTTTATGTGATTCCACTTTTCATTCTTAGTTTTCTCGACCTTTTAATATTCACATAACATCTCCATTGTCGAACGCTCAAGTCTTAACAAGGCATGCCACACATGCAATTTATCAGAGAATACAAACTCACATCATGCTTTTCATCCAAAATATAACATTGTATGCTTTTTATCAACCTTTTTATGTTTTTTTATCCACAATTACATTAGATTATTATATTGTAAATTTACCTTTTATCATGCTTTTTATCATGGATGCTTTTTTAGGCTCGTTGCATTTTAGGGCACTCTTGATTCTTAAGGATCATTCAATGTTATTAGGGTTTTATTATATCTAGGTGTATTGGTTTTGTGAAAGTGTTATAGAGCTCAAAATATATGATTTATTTTATGCCTTGTCATGTGTAAACTATCTACTCACATTTATATGGTGTTAGTGGATGCTACTCTTGATGAAGAGACACCACATGGTTTTTATATATTCAAACTAAATTAGACTTAGTTGCTTAAAATGTGCTTTTATTAGGATCTCGCTCTACAATTGTTATTGGATCTAAGGTGTTAATGAGAGTGTACATGTTCATATTTTATGTTTGTTATTGCTGATGTTTGTAATATAAATGAATGCACACTTATTATAATGACGAGTTTACACTGTAATGGTCATTATTTTGGTTGTCTTCTTGTAAAGTTGTCCAAAATGTACTGTTAGATTCTTTTATTTGTAGTGAGAAGCTCATGACTGATATAGTTTTTTACTCACATTAGAAAGTTTGTTAATTTTATTTGTGACCTAAATTTGTTGGCTTTGGTACTTGTTTTGAGATATTTTGTTTTTTTTTAAGATTTGTCAAGTTTTTACAATATTTTATAATTTAGTGAAATATTCGCCAAGATTTTACAATATATTATAGTTTAATGAAAGATTCACCAATATTTTACAAAATTCTATGATAAAATGAAAAATTAGCAAAAAATAAAAATAAATAATACTATATTATTGATAAAAAACTTTCAATTTTTTCTATATATTATGGAGATTCGCCCATTTATATTATATAAATTTGAAATGTAATCTTAAAATTATCCTTAATTAACATAAAAAAAATCAATTAGATTAAATTATCATACTCCACATACCATGAAAAGATGTAGTGAACACATAATTGGCAAGAAAAATGTTGGTGTCCATGCATGGTAGGGAATTTTTCCACCTTACCTTTACCTTAATATAGTTAATGGTCTAACGGTAATCAAGGAAATATATTTTTGCCATTTCGGATCAATGTATTATGGTCTCACGGTAATTAAGAAATATTTTTTTGCCATTTCGGATAAATGTATTATGTTAATATCAAGAAAATTTTAAACAAAAATAAATTGGAGGATGATAACAATGTTTAGATATCGTCAAGTTTAAAATAGTATGAAAATTGGGAAGGTATATGTTTCTACACGAAAATCGGGAAGGTATGTATTTACAAGAAAATAGTAGATGTATGTACAAGATAAAATAATAAATACATTTTGTAGGTATATATGTATAAAAAAAAATTTGGCATTTGGAAATTTTTTGAACATAAGAAAGAGAAAGTTTACCAATTCTATCATAGACCTTTTGCAAAAGCTTTTCCTGCAAGATAGGATGACTGAATTTCCTACTTTCTGTTTTTTTTTTGTTGGCAAAGTGGTGGAACCCCTTGACTAGCAGGGTTACCATTGGCTAAGAAACCACGAACCAGGGGCATCTAAGCCGTCAAAATCACCCGGGGATTGCACCCTGCCTAGACCGCACCAACCCTTAACATGGTTGGATTTTTTGGTATTCGAAGGGATTAGAACCCGCGACCTCCCAGCTTAGGGGGCGTCTTAACCATACCCCGCCCCGCCACCAACTGTTCTACATCTTACGGATGAATTTCCTACTTACTTATAGATCCTTTACTCTAGAAATTTTTGGCACAAGCACCCGGCGCAACAAAATAAGTTTAGGCCACAGGTCTGGAATTTTTCTGGAAACCTTTAGACGTAGTCCCCGGATGTAAAATCAGCAGCTATGGAGATCTCTTCTCTAGAATTTTTTGCCTCAGTTCTCGACACAGACAGTGATGTTCAGGCTATAGCTCAAAATTCTCTAAAAATAGTTACAGATACAGTTTTTAGACCGTATGCAAATGCATACAAATTTTGTAAAGGCTTTTTTGGATTTAATAAAATAATCAGTGTTTTTTTCTTGGAAAAAAAATATATGTACAAGGGAAAGTAATAAATACATTTTTATAAAAATTAATATAAACTTTGTATTTGATTGAGCTTTTTTTTTTTAAACCATTCTAAAATTTTTAAAATTAATATATATGTGTAAAGTGTGTACACAAGTAAATTTGAACAAGGGAAAGTAATAAATACATTTTTATAAAAATTAATATAAAATTTGTATTTGATTGAGCTTTTTTTAATTATTAGAAAACCATTCTAAAATTTTTAAAATTAATATATATATATAAAGTGTGTACACAAGTAAATTTGAAGATGATAACAATGTTTAGGTTTTGACTAGTTTAAAATGGTAAGAAAATTGGGAAGGTATATGTATGTATGAAAAAGAAAGTAACAGTTAAACATTTGTATTTGTTAGTAATTTGATTAAGATTTTTTTTAATTGAAAAATATTTCAAAATATATAGAATATTTTTATATTGTATAAAAATATAAATTAATTAATTTAATCATGTCATGGTTTTAATTAAAACGTGTTTATTTATATATATAAATATAATTATGTTTTTTTATTTGTATTTTAATTATTAATAATAATTATTTTTATAAAAAAATCAATAATAATAACTTTTATCCAAAAATCATTGAAAAGATAAAAAACATATAAAAAAAGTTTATAAGAAAATGACACCTCCATTATCGCATTTATCTTATTTTCCAATCCCACTACCATCTTCACCCTTTTTCCAATTAAAATGATAATTTATTATGACACTTCCATACCACCTTCACCCCTTTTCCAATTAAAATGGCAAATAAATTCTAGATAAGAAATCGCCATTGATATTAACAAGGAAAAACATGATGCTAAACCCTACTTGATTGTACATAATAAGACATTTCATACATGATGCTAAACCCTACTTGATTGTAGATAATAAGACATTTTCATAGGAAAAAATAATCTCATATAATTTCAATTAAATTGTTTTACTTATCTTGGGTTTTGAAAATAGGCTTGCTTCTAACTATGTGAAGATAACATGAAGCAACTCAAGATTTAGAGTCATAGAGACCAATAGCACTAACAATTGATACCTTTCTCTTGACACTAACAACTACATAAACCCAATGACAAAATCCATAGGATCAAAACAAAAATCGAAAAAAATCTCTAAACTCAATGATGACTAGAGACACTAAAATCACAACAACATAGCCAAACATAGAAAGAAACCTCATAATTATTCAACCTTAACCATTCCATCTCAATCCTAACAACACATTCAAAACAAACAATGTGTCAAATGAACAAAAAAAGCAAAAAAGGTGAAATCGAAACAAGACATAGTCATGGTTATGTGAAGAGCTCCACCAATCTATTACTCCCTCTTAATTCTAACAACCACAAAGTCAAGGATCAAAGCCTTGATAAATGCTTGGACCAAATCCAAACACAAAAGAAATCATAATTACATCGATGTGTGTTTTCTACGGCCCAATATGAGGAAGAAGTGTAATTTCATCCTCAATGTGGAGTTGACATGTGGCACTTTAATAAAATAATAAAGTATTAAGCAATGGAAAATTTTACAATGTCAGCCCTAACCTAAAATGTAAAAGTGTAAAGCTTACACATGACACTTCATTAAAATAAACTAAAAAAAAAGTCAACATAGCCTAGATTGGATGGTTGGGAGCATTGGGTTTGATACTCTTCACCCAGGGTCAAATGTAGCTTGTGACATGTTATGGTGAACATTGGGGATACCTTAGAGATTTATATATTAAAATAGTGTAGATATATCTTAACTCCAGATCTACCAATACCGCAGTGTAGATACAAAGCCAATATGCCAACACCAACATCCATAAAGCCTTTTATCTCAATTGAACCCATAACATCCTAACATCCTAATGCTTCACCATCCTCCAATTATTACAATGCTAACTAGATTAACAATTTTCACTTCTTCTACATCATTTAATTTACAAAAAAAGACAACTTTTAAATGCGTCCACTCAATTTTCTAAACAAAACTCTTCCAACCATCTAGACATTAGTGTTTTGAAAAATCTCAACCATCTCCACGACAAAGTAACCTAATGTTTAGACTATTTACACCATTATTCAAGTAGATTTTCGAAATTGTTGAAATCGCAGTTTTGTATTGCTAAAATTGCATAAAGAAGATGCCTCAAAAAGTAAATTCAAACCGAAGAGAAAAAAAAAACAACAACAACTGCTCACTTCTTCCACATCAATTTAATGTCATGTAACTTTCGCGGAATAATTGATAATGTCACGTGGTTGTTTTAACATAAACCATAAAGGGTCAAATACAATTATAACATATACTCACTTAAAAACGTTAGCTTTACACAAGGAGTCAGCACCAACCAACTACGTGGTTTTTATTTGATCGACTTTATAAAATTGAATTGCCCAAAATGACCCTTCCAAATTTCCAAGGTTCATGATTGTGATTTTATTTGATTATAAAAAGTTACTCAAAATAGATAAATTCCTCACTGGACAGTAGCCACGTCAACCAATGGCTTGATTCATGAGTGGGATAGCGTGTGTTAAAGAGAAACGCCAGGCTCCATGTCAATTGGCTCAGCGAAATTCAGCATTTGAAACTCGTGGGCAATAAAAAAACTATAACTCGGATCTTTCCCAAGATCAATATTCATATGCGCCATGACTGAAAATGCCTTTCACGCCCTAATTCCACTCACGTTTCCAATAGTCGAATGCAATCACGCGCTTCTGAACTCTCTGCGCTCTCTATATATATATTCACTTCCAGATTTAAATTCCTCTGCACTGCATACATTATTTTTAGTTTGAGCTCACTAACTCGCCACTCGCCTCCAGCTTTATCAAATACACAGCAATATAATTACTGTTTTCAGCCCTGCTGACACAGAACTTCTTCTGCGCGGCCAAATATGGAGAAACCCTCCCTGCAGGATCATGACCATGACCATGCCCATGCTCGAGAAGATAAAGAAGAAGGGCAAAAGTACCCCCAATTCAAGGGAATCCGCTTGCGAAAATGGGGGAGCTGGGTATCAGAAATTCGAATGCCGAAATCTCGAGAGAAGTTATGGCTGGGCTCATACCCAAGTGCCCAACAGGCCGCCCGCGCCTACGATGCCGCAGTGTATTGTCTGAGAGGGCCCAAAGCCAAATTCAATTTCCCCAATTCTGTGCCCAACATTCCCTCTGCGTCTTCTCTTTCTCGTCGGCAGATTCAGGTCGTCGCCGCCAAATATGCCTTGGATCGACTCCCTTCGAGTCCAATCCCTCTGCAGAGTATCAGTTATAAGGCAACAGAGGAGGCCGAATCGCAGTCAAAATTGGCGTCGGTTTCAGAAACTGAATTGTCGAGCGATAGTCATCAGATATCAGAGGAACAAGAGTTGGATCTGTTTGAGGTATCAGACGGCAATGATGGGTGTCTCGGCCTTAATTTGGAGAGAATTTCATCAATTGAGGAGGTTTCTGCATTGGAAGTCATTCACAGTACTTGGCAGGAGCAGCCGGAGGTGGATTTGAGGGAGTACTTGTTTGAGGTATCAAACTCAAACGGCAATGATGGGTGCCTCGGCTGGAATTTAGAGAGAATGCCATCTATTGAGGAGGTTTCGGCGTTGGAACTTATTTGCAGTACTTGGCAGAACCAGAACCAGGACCAGGACCAGGACCAGAAGGAGGGTCACATGAACATCTTAATCGACCCAACAGAGTTGTGGAACTTTTGAATTATTGTGGAACATGGAATGTGAAGGAATATCTGGAGTATCCGTGTGCTAAAATATCCCCTACCCCGGCGTCGGGTCACGGGTGAGTTTCGAACTAGCGACCTGTTCATGGACCACTTCAAAAGGTTTGGAAGGGTCTGGGCATCACATAAACAGGAATTCCCTTGAGCTGGGTTCGGGAGGAAGGTTTTCGAGCTGGGTTTGGGAGCCTAGAGGACCAAGAAAGAATTTCCGAATGAATGATTTTGTATTGTTTTGTACTGGTATATCTATATAATTTGTGGTTGGATCAGGGATCAAATATGGAATACATTTCGGAATTTTTTTTATTCTTAATATTTTTCTAGTTAAATAGGGTTTAATGAGTTATCTATGCTTAGTTACATGTTATCATCTACATTCTTCCCTTTTTATCACAAGGAAAATGACAACCTTATATTATATAAAGTCGTGTTAGAAAAACAAGGTTAGATCAGCAACATGCTTTTGCACATAGAACCAAAATTACAACCAAGTTCAAAAGATCTAGCAAAAACCACTCAATATCTTAAGCTAGTTTGATCTCAAATAGAAAGGCTATCACTCTCTTATCCTACCCAGTCAAAGTAAGTTCTCCATAGTCATCCATATAAACAAAATATAAGGACTGTCAAAGAAAAACAAAATGCAAGAAAGTCTTAATAACAGCTCAAGGCCCCCTCATCAATGAGCACACCATTGCAAAACTCTTTACAACCAATCACCCGCTTCAATAAAGCATCCGCCTGAGAATTGAATTCTCGATAAACATGACAATTGGAAAGAGAGGGAAAGGAATCCAACAAACCTCTAACCCTCTAAATCCAATGGTGAAGATTGATCGACTGTAATGAGTGGAAATTTAGTACCCAATTAATAATAACATTGGAATCCCCCATGACCAGCTGCAGACAAATCCCACGATGTTTGGCAAAAAAAGAAGACCCCAAAGAGCCAATAACTCAGCTCGAGTATTTGTGCCCTTACCAGAACTCATACAAAAGTGGCATGTATAGTTTGTTGCCATCTGGATTACCATACTTGCACCACAAGATCCATGAAGTTCAACCCCATCAAAGAAGCCCACTTTATCACCATCAAACTGTTGAAGGTACCTGATATTATGAGCTCTTCAGTGTGAGCCAAAAACTGCACCATTGTCATAGTAAGAAAGCACCTTTTGAACAATACATCCAGCATTAACTGGAATCATTTGAAAAATAAAGCGGTTTCTGGTACACCAAAATTTTCAGAAAAATACCATTACAAGCTCAAGAGATAAAGTTGGATGATCAGCAACCTTAAAGAGAAAGTTTGCACTAAAGCCATTGCTCCATGTCCAATGACATCTCAAATCACAACAAATAAGCAACCACAGGTTGTGAAAGCATGTGCAAACAACAAATAAATGCTTAACCGATTCCAAGGCACTCAGACAAAAGATACATCTGCTCGGCCCATGGAAACCACGTCGCTGCAAAGCATCCCAAGTGAGAATTTTATGCTTGAGAGAAAGCCAAACAAAACATTTCACTAAGTGCAATTTTCACCTTCCATATAACAAAATGCCACCACTCCGGCTGAAACACCCGATGATATTTAAGTAAAGAAGAGTAAGCCAGGTTAGCTGTAACAGTACTAGAATGTTTATTCCCAATCCAGACCAATGAATCAAGATCCTTAGAGAAAGATATACCCACCTCCCTCAAACTTCGAACATAAGCCTCCCATTCCACAACTTCCACACATACCAAACCTAAGGTAGCCACTGATAACCATCCAGAAGACATTAGAGGAAATTTGGGGTCTAAAATGGGCCTTATAAGAAAACGCGCCAACAATAAGTTCTTGTGAGTTGGAATTCAAGAACCAATAGAATTCCAATANCGCTGGATGCGGATTTGATTCTGCATCCAACGAGTACCCACACATCATACTTTTGACGGACCCCGCTACCCCAAAAACAAGAAATACCTGAAAACACGTGATGATGATGTGATGACATCATCATCACGTGTTTTCAGGTATTTCTTATTTTTGGGGTAGCGGGGTCTGTCAAAAATATGCAGTGTGGGTACTCGTTGGATGCGAAATCAAATTCCGCATCCAGCGAGCTCTCTTGATCGAAATTTGAGTAAAAACATAGGGAGATGTGTCGAAAATACGAGCACAAAAAGTAGTTTTTTTCTTTTTTCCTCCAAAATTAATAAATATTATTTTATTATTTTCCTTAGGAGGCCCATTTTAGACCTCAAAATTCCTCTAAGTAGGGCACATTCTTCCTGTTATGCATTTATCAACTGCCAGATATATTTTATATTTTTTTTTATCCACATTCTTCTAGTTATCTGCCTCTAACTATTGGTTATCCATTCATTAGCTATGAGTTATCCATGCAGTGCTATTGGTTATCCATTGCTACGAGTTATCCATTCATCAACTAACTACCACTGATTTTTTATATTGCTCTTTTCATAATTGTTTATTTAGAATTTTGAACGATTGCCATAGAATCAATGTCTACATACACTTGTCTCATCTTCGTCCGTAGATGAAAAAACATAAGCCCTAATCCACCCCAAATCTCAAATAAAAATGTCTATAAATGTAAATATACTCAAAATCATTACAACTTCTAAATTACATCATGTTTTATCGGTTTCAATTCGATGTGAATATGCATTATTAATTTGAACTATCTATCTAAACTTTAAACTTGATTTTTGGACTAAAGATTTAAATCAACTTTGCTTTGAATTGCTTAAGAATTTAGAGGTTATGCATTATTGATTTGAACTACCTATCTAAACTTTAAACTTACTTTTTGGATTAAAGATTTAAATCTTCTTTGCTTTGAATTGGTTAAGAATTTAGAGATTAGGATCCAAAGTATTTGATAGAGATTATTAAAATCCAAGTATTTGGTAGAAATCGAAGCCTACCTTCTAATATAATTTATATAGCATCAATAAGTTATTTCAAATGACACTCTTTAACTTAAGAAGAATCAACATCAATAATGACTATCCTCAATGTCAATTTCACTTTAGATAAGTTTTACGACCTTAAATACAATTTTTATAAAATATTTAATTAATTATTACTATCAATTCATATCTTTCTAATAAAAAAATTATATTATAAAATAATTTCAAAACATATCTACTTAAACGTATTAAAATATAAGTATTCTCTTTGTATTTTATGTGCAATGATTTTATTATGATGTATGCGATAATTATGTGTAAATGCATGTGTTGTGTGTGTAGATAGATTAATTTCCCTATGTTTATATTATGCATCTAGTATACACGCATTTTAAATGAATCTCAGGCCCAACACGTGCATCAATAATTTGATTGATGAAGGGTGTGGGAAAGTTTTCTTTAGGAGTAACTTTGTTCAAATCATGGAAGTCAGTGAAAACATGAATGGCTCCTTGCTTCTTGTTGACTAGAACTAGATTGGACACCCATGTGGTGTATGCAATTGGATAAATGAATCACACATGATGTAATTTATCTATTTTGTTTCAGCAAACAGAGCTTTTGACGAATGTATAATTCAGGGTCAAGGGCTAAGGGTATTTAATGGTTTAGGGGTTTATAAGGCATCAAGGGGGCTAAGGGATTAGGGGTTAACATGTTATTGGTTGTCCAAGGGTTAGGGGTACATAGGAGTTGGTATTGTATATGGAGCAGGTAGCTGAGGTGAGAGAGAGAATCAAAGANGAAGCTTGTGCAATTTATCAAGATGTTTATGAATAAGTTTTAAAAAAATCGAAAAAATATTACTTTTCTTGACGTATAAAGAGAGAGGATTTATGAGATGTATAGTCACAACCAGAAAAAACAACCTATTCTTACTTTGCCTTCATCATTTTTTCATATTCTTTCTTGATTTTACTTGGAGACCACAAGTTTTAAGTGAATGGAATTTTTACATCAATTTGGAGACCACGATTTAATTTATAAGGGGTTAAGAGATAAGGGATTAGGGGTTAACGCGTTGATGGTCCAAGAGTAAAGAGTTATAGGTTAAAATGTTAATGTTTAAGGGGTAATTAAGGGTCAAGGGATAAGGGTACTTAATAGTTTAGGGGTTTATAAAGGGTCAAGGGTTGAGGGATTAGGGGTTAACATGTTATTGGTCATCCAAGGGTTAGGGGTACTTAGGACTTGTCATTGTATACGGAGAAGCCAACTTCGGTGAGAGGGAGAAACAAAAACAACCAATAAAAAATGAAGCATGTGCAATTTATCAAGATGTTTATGAATATGTTGAAAAGATATGGGAAAAAAAATCTTACTTTTCTTGAAATGTAGAAAGAGAGACAAATTGTGAGATATATAGTCACAACCAACAAAAATAATATATTCTCATTTTACCTTCATCATTATGTCATATTCTTTAATGAGTTCACTTGGTGACCATAACTTCTAATTTGATGGCAACTTTGCCACAACTTGGAGACCATAATTTTTCTCCATAATTTAATTTAGGGGTTGAGAGCTTATATGTCCCTTTGATCCCTAACCCTTAACCCACCTCTAACATATATACAATTAACCTCTAACCTTTTAATCCCTAACCATTAATTGCTTAGAGCCTATCCCCCTAATCCTTAACACCTAAACCCCATCCTCCCTAAGCCATTAAACCCCTAGATTGTCGCGGGGATGGATGGCAATGGTTCCAAAATAAAAAGTGTGCTAAGCTTAGGAAAGCCATGTGAGGTGGAGTATTGCCATATAGTAAGTGCAAGAAAGAAATTTGAATTGGTAAGAAAACTTTCCTACATGGGGAGACTTATGATAAATAAAAATGGTGGGAAAAAATATAAACAAATCATTTGCACAACGAATGTCTATACCTATATGATAGGGTATTAAGTATACCTAAGGAGAACCCCCAACTTGCATTTAATGAAAAATGGATCCTAATATATTACCCTACACACATAAAACAAATTCTACAGCATGGCGGTGCTCAAAAAATTGAATCCAATGGTAGAAATAATGAGATAATACACCTCACATGCCCTTGTATGGGACAAAATGTGGATTTTTAATTTTCACATTCAAGTTTGGAGTAAGATGATAATGTCGAATTATTCGTTTTCTTATTCTAAGAGTTTCAACTATCTTTTTTAGATTTCATCTCCATTACGTTAGTCCACACTAGTCTATTGAAAAAATACCCACACAATCCTACGTGGATAAGGTTTGAATAGTCATGCACCTATGTGTTTGTTGAAACTAGGGGCCATACAATTATAAGAATGTGGGGATTCTAATATGCAAGCTAGATAGTATGGAACTAGAGCGAGTGAGTGCATGATACCCTAAAGAAATCTACCTAAAGGAATGTTTTTTTATATGGAATAATGTCCCCATGTAGTCTATTGAAGACATTTAAATTCCATTGATGTGATTGAGCTTGAACTCCTAGACAAGATCATCTAAATGTGGAATTTGAATGGGTACTTTTAGGTCCTGCACAAGATCTATAGTTGCCAATGTAAGGTATGTATTTTTTGAGCAAGATACCTTCTTATGGACAAGAAATTGACCCAAATTATACTCTACATGGAATCATGACACCACGGGGGGTTCACTAGTGAGGCAATATCATGTCACGTCCATTCATATTATGGGTTTGAATACTCCTAAAAAACTCAAAAATATATTGCCTCGTATTAAGGGGTCAAGGGGAGTTTTTTAATTTGACATAGTAATACACATATTGGGGGTTATTTTATTTGGGCGGGATAAAGAATAACCTCCAAATTATGGGATAGATTCATACCTCTAAATCATGGGCTCAATTTGTACCTCCAAATCATGGTTTGGATTCATATTAGTCCTAGATTTTGCTAAGGAATAACCTCCAAATCGCGGGCTATATTCATACCTCCAAACCATGGGATGGATTCATATCACTCCTAACTGTGGCTAGGGAATAACCTCCAAATCATAGGATGCATTTAGACCTCCAAATCATTGAAATTATAAACTCTTCTTTTTTTAAGAATATTTTTTTGGTTGGGGTTTAGATGGGAATTGAGATTCAATCAAACCTTGCTCCGCGACAACCAAGAAAAGGGAGATCAATATTTATTGGCTCACTAGAATCAAGAAAAATTCAATCAGTATTTCTTGACTAATTATTTCTTTCAACCTTTTGTATTCTCACATTGCCATCTAGGAATAGTTGTTAGATTGAGTTGTATTTGCCACATTCATAATTGTAATTTCAATTCTTATCTGCAAGGCATCCATTTTAATATTGTATTGGAACCGACATGAACATAGGTGAAAGCCTAAATCCTTAATCACATACCCTATGTGCTATCATTACCATGAAATGGTATTATATAAAGATTCACCAACTGTGTATCTTTATAACTATTGCATGCTTGAAACTTAACAATGGAGATTTTACCCTCTCTTGTAAAGATAAAAAAACTAATTATAACCCAAGAAAAGGTAACTAAATGTTATTAATTCCCTTGATTGCAAGAATAAATGCAAAGGAAGTGGAGGAAAATCATTGCATCTTGTGAATGACCCAAATCCAATCTATGCACATGATCATATGGTGTTATTGGAAAGTGGGACGAGTTTTTCTATGTTCATTTGGGTTCAAACATCAATGATGTTTGTTTACATAGGAAGGTAGGGACGTCCATCCATGAAAGGGTTTCAGTTTTTCATTTTTATGAAGTTTAAATTATTAAGCTTGGAGAAAACAAAAGCTCTCTATGGCTATACTTGTATTTACATGATATTAAATTGCTAGATTGGCATGCTGTGGTGTGAAACATCTATAATTATCATATTTTCTAAGCATTGCAATGACTATTGGACTATCAATATTTTACTTTATTTGTTACATTGATCTCTTGACTAGGTTTTACCTATTACACATTTTTCCTACCCCATTGCTATTTTGTTGGGTCTTCCACTATCCAACGCTACAAATTGATTAGTTGCCCCTGCAATCCTAGTGGGATCATTATTAGAATTATACTACTATTTTATTTAGCATCATGTTTTCTTGTACTAAGAAGTGTTAGGGATCTTGTTTGTTACAACTTGATAATACAGATATAAAGTGGGTATTGAAAATGGGTTGATAAAAATGGATGCCTACAATATCTGGTGAAATTAGGGGTTTTCTTAATTAGAAAGGTATATTGGGAGGGGGGTTCAACAATACAATTTTAGGAGGAATTTTCCAATATTTAGTGAAATTAGGGATATTATTTAATATTCTATGAATGGTCGTGCTATGTAACAAGTTCACTAAGTGAACCCCCCATGCATGACACTAACCAAATTAATGGAGTACCACTACAAGGATAGGGAAAACAAGAAATAGGGACATGTCTCAATAAGATAGAATAGAGCTATTGTTCCCTAGTGCATAGGCCACATGATTTTGTATATTATATGCTATTTTTCACCGTCTAGTGTCAAGAAATATGCACATATTAATGATGGGGCAATGATCGTATGGGAAATTCTTTGACTATGAATCAACATTAAAGATGATGGCGTACATCTACCTAAAAACATGTAGGGGAAGTTCATTTTGGAGCCTCATATGCTCCTTAATTTTTAAGTGGTTCTCATCTATTTAGTCACATATTGTAGTCATAATAGGGGCACATGAGATCCCTACATGACTTACTAGAAAGAGATGATCACATTAATTAGGAAGTAGAAAGATAGGTTTAGAGTTTAATCATGAATTATTTGTTGTTTCCGAGTAATAAATAATTGTGATCTACGAGTTCCCATATTAGGGTATGGAATTCAATGAACTACCTTTGGGGATATGTGGAGTCACGTGTTGACATCTCAACCAAGTGGATGCCATTAACGAGGGAATTGACACAATCAATTTATATTATGCCTGAACTATTGTGAATGGGGCCCTAGGAGTATCCTAGTGTGATGGAAAATGTTATTTCCCTACTAGGATACTACTAGGGGCCCATTCATACTAGTTCATGCACAATATCAATGGGGCCCTAGTAGTCAAAGCTGCATTAGATGCAGCTTCCACACCTAGATTCCCACCTGTTGGAATGTTATCTGACATTCTTCTTTGCCAAGCGTATTCATGGTGTGTTAAATGATGGAATACCCTACCCATTTGGAAAATAGACTCCATGGGTACAAAGTTCATGAGTTTTTCAGTTGGTTAATGTAAAACCAACACATTCTAAACTTTGAAATCGAACTGATATTGAATCACAAAATCCTAGCCCCGAGACGACCAAATGTTATGAATTTATTCTTTCAGGTTTTTTTATTATAAAAACCCTAGATTAGAAAGCAAATCAAACCTAACCCAGTAATTTCCAAATTTTAGCGACAACAGAGATTTGCCAGAAGTTATTTTGTGCTTGTTTGAATACTTTGGTTGTCAAAATATAAGAAAAGCAACACCTGGAAGATTAAGGCATTGGAAAGGATGCAACTAGCATTGAATTTTCCTTTGTGCCTGCTGCCTCTTATATTAATTAATGAATATCATCCAGAGTCAGCGTTAAATAACTATTATGTCATGTCTTTCTTTAATGTTGGTCTATTTGTGGCATACATACTATGCATTTTGCTTTTCAATAACTTTTGTATTCTCTCAACACAATTGCAATATTCTTTCTTATTTTTTTTGTGGAAACTATTATCTTGACATACCACAATAATCTAATTAGCTTTTCTTTTAGGCCTTACATAATTTTGCATTTGATGATGAAATGGATGAGGTGGAGGAGGACCCATTTCCAATTGAGACCTTGATAATCAATTGCAGTGGTTTAATATGTTGAGAATATATATAAGTTATATCGCATCGCAGAGATATATTCAGTTGATCTCTTTCACTGGCTTCTTTTCAAACATACAATTGGATTTTGAAATTCATAGCTTTTGGTGTATCTTCTTGCAACACATGAGCTATGTGCCAGACTATATGCCTAAACAACAAGAGATCAATGGAAAAATGAGATCAGTCCTCACGAATTGGTTAATTGAGGTGGGGTCTCTACTTCTATCTTTTATCTTCTTCACATATGTACATTGCTAACGATTATCTTACCCCAACTATAATTACTATTTCTCTATTTAATCATCATATAATTTTATTTTGGCATCTGAAATTGCAGGTACATTACATGTATGGGTTGATGCAAGAGACTTTGTATCTCACCACAAATCTTCTTTATGGATACCTTTCTATTCAACTCATCTCAAGGAGAAAATGTCAATTAATTGGTGCCACTGCATTGCTTCTACCTTCCAAGTATGAGGAAACTTGGTTTCCAAAGGTGGGTTCTTATTAATGATTAAAAACGATATACTCTACATTTTGATTCATGCTCCATAGTCTTACTCATACTTCGTTTCCTTTGATTTTGGTGGTAGGTATATGAATTTCTTTACATCTTAGAAAATAAATTCCCTATTCAATTCCTCAAAGTTGCAGCCTCTCACAAAGAGGCAAGACCCAATGTAGATTTTGATCTCTATAGTTGATCTTAAATCCAATTTGTTTTTAACCGATTTGATGTTTGGTCTAATGGTCATATGGAAATTTTGGTATTCTTTTTTATGGAACTGACCTTGATGCAAAATAAGTTATGGTAAAGTTCTGACCATCAATGTTTGCCTCTGCTACCATCTACACTTCTCAATGCAGTTTAAAAAAGACTCATGTCTGGAGTGTTGTACTTAAATTCCATGCAGCCTACTTTGAAATAGAGCTCAAGTAAGTTTTGTCGTCCATTCATTTTGATTTTTTATTACTATCCAAATCTTATAAAACCCTCTAGATAAATCTAAAGATGGAGAATCCTGGAAAAACAAAGCCAATATTAAGGTGGTATTTTGATTTCAGTATATGATATGAATATGTGTCTCCCTTTTTTTCCCGTTCAGAGAATGTACAAGACTGATGGTAGCACTCCATCAGAGTTCAGTAGAAAGCAAACTGAAGGTAGTCTTTACGAAGTACTCAATGCCTTAGTACAACTCTATAGCACTTATCACACCTACCAAGATGCATGCATAGCATTTTGATGTTTTTATAGGAGTTGTAGTTGCAGGTGTAGAAACTGATTAGTAAAGGAGTGAAATTTCTCCACTCAGTTGCACATACAACAACTGAAGTCTACTGTAAAACATCTACAGTCATCCCTCTAATAGTCCCGTTTGGGTGGATGGATTTTTTTTACTTTCATTATTATTCTTCACCTTTAACTGTACATTGTTGTGACAAATGCATTATTAAGAGATATCATTCCTATTGGGCTTTTAAACTTAGCCAAGACAAGTTTACTTGCCAATTGTAATAAATGATTCAACGAACATTTATCTGTTTTTATTTAAATTTGAATTATACAACACTGATTTTTTTCCTCATTGCCAATATTTTTTTTTCACTTGCAATAAATGCTTGAGGGGGCATTTATATGTTCTTATTTAAATTTGATTTATACAACATTGAATTTGTTTTCTAATTGCCACTTTTTTATTTTGTCAATTG
Organism: Pseudotsuga menziesii; assembly: GCA_001517045.1. NCBI lineage: Eukaryota > Viridiplantae > Streptophyta > Pinopsida > Pinales > Pinaceae > Pseudotsuga > Pseudotsuga menziesii. Next base: position 104,147 of record LPNX010924842.1, read on the forward strand.
TAATGAATGCTTGTGGGCATTTATGTTTTTCTTCATCTACTAGCAGATCTAATAAAGAGTCTATTACTACATGCATGGATTTAATAAAAAGTGTGCTCTCCTGCTCATCCCAAAATAAAACAACTTTCCCTTTAGGTTAGTATAATATGTTGAGAATTAAGGTACTATTACCCCTGTATACACAATTCAATTCCATTACATTCCACAGTTTAGAATTGTGGGTCTATTACCCTGTATAGAGTTCACTTCAATTACATCCCACAAACTAAATTTGTATGCTCAAATACCATAATATGATTTGCTGTCTTAGATACCTTAACTACATAAGACTGAAGTAAAAACAAGCCTGCTCAATATCCACTGGAGATACCCACCTTTGATGACCCCCAAAAAACCATTATCTAGCTCATGAGATCTCATATTTATACGATATCCATCTGTTGGCAAAGAATATGGAACATTATTAATGTAGAATATGGGACTTAGAGGCCTTAAATAATAATTTGGAATTAGAGGAACTTCAGTCTGTGTAAATTTGGAGTTAATTTGTAGAACTCAGTACCTATGTGAATCTTGAATCCGATTGCACATAAAAGACGGAGTATAGTCTTCAGTTAATGAAATTGTTCCATGGTAAGATAGTGAAAATGCTGAAATAGAAGTTATAATTTCAAGTATCTAACCATGAGAATTTCTAGTAGAGGAATAGGTATAGCGCCAAAAAATAATAATGTGCAGTCCATTTATCATTTGATAAGGAATATGTGGAAAGAATAACACATCATAACTTATGGTAAAACTTTACAAAAGATGGTCCTGAGCTTATCTTGATTGCGGATTTCCTCTATCCAACAACCAAGAAACAGAGTCAATTGACTTTGCTCGAGTCAATTGACTCTGCTTCTGCTCATTGACTTTGCTCCTTACCCGTTGTATAGATAAAATCAACAATCAGAATAACGATGACCAAAAGATGGTATGCGTATTTACATTTGGATATGAATCGATCTGATTGCATTTGAATAAAAACGAGTTCATTGGATACTTTGGGGTGGAGCATCATTGAGGGACATTCCAAATTAAAGGTGAAATAGTTAACCCTGTGTGGAATTTCTTGTATAAATGGTTGACGTTCAAAGTGTAATGGAAACTACCCATTTTATGGATAAAAATGTATGAATGAATTTAGGTGAGATAATTAGTGCATGGAGAGAGAATATGTGCTCACAAGTTTAAACATATTTTATATATTGGGCGAGTCTTGCACACAAGTTCTGTACATGGTAGAAGATGCCTCTTAGTGTGATATTTTATTTATGAAATAAAGAAATGTGTCGAGCATGAATGTGAAGACACGAGAGTACAAAAAGCAGTCAAATTTGTGCCAAGGTTATTTTGATTTGAAGAACCTGCAAAGGAAAATAATGGGTAGTTACAGTTTGATTATAAGCTTTTAATCATATTTTGGAGGTTTAGTTGTGTTTACGAAGCAAAATAATTTAAATGTATCTATTGAGGAATTGAATAGGGTTTGATGCTATCACTTATTTTCCAGTGAACTTAATAAAGGAAGAGTTCGATGTAAAAAGGCTGATACATAGAAGGTTATAAAAATGTATATAGAGGAAAATAACACTTTGAAGGAATAGAGATTTTGAAAATCAAAAGGTCCTATGAATTCAGGAGATACTTTGGATTCTTTTCAAAACTTTTTAAAACTCTTACGTAGGTTAATCTGCAAAACTTCATCCTCCCTTACCGTGTAGATCCTATCCAAATCAGTGAGAATTGGAATAGCTCTTTTGTCCCTATCTTGTTTATTAAAATGCTTCCTGACTTAAACCACATGTTTCTCCATCTCCTAAAACTCTTACGTAGGTTAATCTGCAAAACTACATCCTCCCTTACTGTGTAGATCCTATCCAAATCAGTGAGAATTGGAATAGATCTTTTGTCCCTATCTTGTTTATTAAAATGCTTCCCGACTTAAACCACATGTTTCTCCATCTCCTAAATAACGTCAGGACCAACATTGGCTCAATCTTCCAATCAATCCCAACTCAATGAGGTCCTACAAGATCTTCCATACATGAGTTCAAATGAAGATAACCATATTGAGCTATGATACCACAAGGGGGGAAAATTCCTCCCATCAACTATGTTGGTCGATAACATACATCCTCAACATATCTTCCATAACCCAATTCACCTTTTCTGTCTAACCATCTAGGTGATAAGTGGTGTTGAAGTTCAACTGTGTGCCTAACGCAACTTGGAAACTTCTCCAAACCTTGGATTCAAAAGGAGCATATCTATCATAAATGATAATTTTGGGTGCTCCATGCAACCTAGAATTTTGGTCCATGAAGACTCTTATTATGCTAGTCGCCTCATAAGTAGCCTCATATGTGGTCCCTACTAAGATAAAATGTGCACTCTTGTCAATTTATTGACCACCACAAGGATAGAACCATGCCTTTTTTGGGTATCAAGAAACATAGTTATGAAATGCATGGAAATAACCTTCCATTTCATTTTTGAAATATCACGTGGTTGCAAAAGTCTTGTTGGGTGCCTATGCTTTGCCTTAATATGTTGGTATTCCAAACATCATGCTATAAATTGAACTATGTATTTCTTTATACCTCCAAAAAAAAAGAGTCACTTCAAGTCAAGATACATCTTTTTAACTCTTGAGTGCGAAGAGTAGTGTGCCTTATGGGTCTCCATCAAGATCACTCCTCATATGTCTTCATTATTAGGCACATACATCATATCCTTATACCTCAACAGTCCATTATATTATAGGTAATACCCTCATGCTTTCCCTCTTGGACCAGATTATCTTGGAGAGTTGATATAACTAAAAGATGCCAAAAGGTTATTAAGAAGTTGAGTGAACACTTGCTCCCTCAAACATACCTTTAAGGGAATGAAGGAGTAAATTAGAGGCCTATTCCTCAATGCATTAGCCACTTGATTATCCCTCCCTTTCACATATGTAATGTCAAATTCATACTTACTGTACAGAGCCCACTCCAACAAATTTTCCTAGCATTCGGGTTTCATTGGGTGAAAATATACTGTAAGCCCTACTCGTCTACGCAGAGCTTGAACATTCAACCATAGTAGCATAATTCGAATACAAATACGATTCGATACAGAAAAAATACATAACGAAAAAATCCAATAGAAATAAAATACAGAAGTAGACTTCTTATATATAATATTTTTAATTAAATATACAACAAAACATATAACATTTACATATAGTTAAACATATATAATATTTTTAATGAAATATTGAATGTCAACCATTAAATTTTAAACTTGAAAAAAATTATTCTTATTTTTAAACATATTTGTTATAACCAGAATTACTTTTTAAAAAACAAAAATATAAGTTAAGTTAAACCTGTATCTATTTGACAGGAAGTTATATGATCTATATAAGGTTCATCCTCAGAATTTAGAGGATCAGAATTAGAAGGTTCATCCTCAGAATGAAATTTAAGAACATCTAGAGTGTACATGTCTTCATCCATANTGATATAGAGTGAGCTCTCGCAATTTACAAGAGAGAAAACTCTTACTCATTAATAGTTATTAATTAAATTAAAAATAAAGTAAATATTTACCACCACTTACATTTGGAATTAATTAATGGATCTTTTAATTGTGTTAGGGTTAACTTTGACTATGGAATGAGAAAGGATGTAAGTGGTTTTGGGCACATGGTTTTGGTAACGAATAAATCTAGTGTTGCTATTATATTTGCATTTTTTTTTTTGCATATTTTATTCCTATTAAATTGAATTAAGAAGTATGAAATTGAAAGGAAATTATTTTATAGTGTTTGAAATTTGAATAATTAAAATTTAATTTTTAAAAATGAACTCGTAACTATATTACACATAGATCGAATTTGAACAAATTCAAATTTATTCTGAATTTTCGTATACAAAAAACCAATACAACCAAATTATACTACTATACATTCAACCAATAATTTGGACCTCTATAATATTATGGCCATTACCATGACACACAACTAGGTTGAATAGTTTATAGTTTATGGCATACATGTTTTAGTCAAACTTTTTCACTTATATCAATTTGTATTTTTTTATATTAAAATATGAATATAAATTACTAATCTATTGTCTATAGTCAAAGTTTTAAAAAAAATTGTTTTTATCGTTATTAAATTTTTAAAATTACAATAACTTTAAGTTTTAACCATATTTAATGTAAATTGTTTCCTATTGATCAACTGAATTTTTTTAAGCTAGACATGTAACATGGGCCGTATTTTTGCACTTTTTAGGGACAATTGTTAGTTTACACGTTTACCATGCAAAAGCATTAAACGCCATGTGTACTAAATCTTGTAACGCGGTTATTGTTTGATTGGACGTCCCTTATTTAAAACACCAGAAACTTCGCACTTCGATTCGCTGAAGAGCACTACTACGACCCGGCAGTGGGCAGTGGGCACCCTCGCCAAAATAGAACGATCTCATCAAACTCGAGTTTTGCTAACTAAAAATATTTAAACATATAAAGATAAAAATAAAAATATTTAAGCATATAAAGATAGCAATAGATGTAAGCATGTATTTTATTATACAAGCACATAAGAGAAACTATATATACCCACAAACCATAAAATACATTTGATTATTGCAAAGGGAAGTAAACAATAAGAGAAACTATATATAGCCACAAACCATTAAATACATTTGATTATTGTAAGGGAAGTAAAGAACTGGACATGAAAAAACATGAGCTATAAACCATTAACCACACATGATTATTGCAAATAGAAATAAACAATTGAATATCTAAAGAAAAATAAGCACTATTTTTTTTCTCAGCTATGAAATTTAAAAAATGTTAAGTATATCTACAAAAGCATAGTTCATAATAAAAATTAAAACCATAAAGTTAGAAAGTCATACATACATACATATATATATATATGTTTGTTTTAAAATATTGTGAAAGCAAATGCCAGTTAAAAAAACACGTTGTGACAACATTTTTAAATGTGCATTTTGAAGTTGAATAAACAATAAACATATGTAACAGACAAGTGCAGAGAAATATACAACAAGAGAAGTGAAAGTGCAACAAAAGAAAGTTGAACTAAGAAGTTTATAGTAAGTATATAAAGAGTTCAAATAAGTTGTAAAGGGATCTCAATGGGGGATATGACATATAAAAAGTGGAAGAGTATAAGTTGCTAGAAAAAAAGCCATAACAAAGTAGGTAAGTGTCTAGAATACTAAAATCGATAAGGAAAGTATAGGTCAATCATATATACATGTCGAGTGATAGCAGCGACAACACCAAGTACAAGAGATTGAAGGACTTAAATGTGGATGTCGTAGCACCAAATCTTGTCGTATATACTTGACTGTATCTCTTTCATGTATATGCATAAAACATTGAAGAAGTTTCTTCGATATAGAGAGCAACTTTGTGGTTGGGAATATGCAGCTAGCCTAGAAGCAAAGACGATTCTTCAAAGTTTGTTGCCATCTGTTGCATTTCTTTTGTATGCTCGTCTATTTGTTGACAGTAGTACAAAAGTTTGCTCAAGTATGGTAATTCTAGCTCTATTTTGAAAGAAGGAAATAGAACACGTTGGAGCAGGTCTTTCAATTTAAGGAGCAGTTGAATTGTTGGACGGATGTAATTAATTGGAAGAAGAGAGGATGGTTCGAAGTATCTCTCTTTCTCTTGTAATACTCCCCTTTGTGCCTTAAATTGTTGATAGTAATATGGAAATGTACTAAAAAATGGCAAAGGAAAATCTGTTTGACAACTAGAGCAAAATAATAGATATGAAGATGTTGTAGAATTTGCATGTTACAAGCAAGAACAATTTAGAGTGTATACCAAGTTCCTTTGTTTGAGAACAAAATTTTAGTTTCTACAGTAATAAAATATATATAGGTAATACAACATGGACATGTTGAAACAGTAAGCAGTAACACATTAAAGTAGATGAAAGCAAATTTTCATTTGATGCTAACAAAGGAACACATGATAAAGTGGTTAATTGCTATGTTGAATTGAACCAATAAATATTGAAACATATAAGTAAATGATACATCTCAAGAAGAAACACATTCTATTTCTTTTGCAATTGTACCAATACAGTCAATAATGGGAACAACATAAGTGTGAACAATAAAAAAAGTGTTTTGATGACAAGTATATGTTTAGAGGAAAAAAAGTACATCCTTAGAGAAAATAATTAAAATCTTCAAGCAGAATGTGGTTGTAAAGACTTTGAAGCAAGTAAGGTTTCCTCTTGTTTCCTACATTGGACATATGGATTGTTTTGCATCAGAGAGTATCTAGAAAAAGATAAAGCTGGAGATATGCGAAGGCATGAAAGAGATTTAACTCTTGATATTGCAGTGAATGCAAGCCCTTGCCTGTCAATGTTTCCAATATCTATTATTGCATTTTGTAGGGTCATACCTTGTGCTTTATGAATTGTTAAACCCCATGCCATACGAAGTGGTAGTTTCCTATGTGATCCTCTTGTTATGGGAGAGATGGGAACATAAGCAGGATTAGAAACATCCCATGGGGGTCCTTTGTAGTGCAGGAATTCGCCAACAACAACGGATTGTAAGGTAGGAGGTTGATTGTTGGAGTTGTGGACAATGTCAATGATTTTTCCAAGCGATCCATTAACCAAGCCCACTCCAACCCATAAATTAGCAGTTAACATGACTTGTTGACCAATATCAAGAAGGACCTTTAATGGCAATTTTTCATCATCTATGGATTGGCAGACATGTTTGTTCCTTTGTTCTCCAAAGTAATGTGCAATTGGAAAGTTAAGGTAATTGAGCATGTGTTTGTTGTGCAGTGCAATAGAGCTATTAGTGGCATACAAGTGGGTAGAATGTTCAAATGAACAGTTTTATGCATGTGAAAGGGATGAGGTCGTTCTTGTCATTAGGATTTCTTAGGCTTCAAGAGTTGGTGTTACATTTCGAAGGTTCAATAAGAGTTGGTGAAAGGAAATTTGAGAATGGATATCTCCTTGTTGGTGAAAAATGGTTTTGAGTGTGACAAAAGTATCAAATGTACCCCAGAGAGAATTCCCAAGGGACGCACTTGCATACATGGGGATGTCCTTTACAGGAGGAAATTTTTCGAAGTCACCAAGAAGGATTACGAAACAACCACCAAATGAGACTGTACACTGCGAGGGGAAAGCTTCACATAAACGTGCATCAATTTGAGTTAACATTTTTGGGACAATAAATCTCATTTCATCAATGAGAATATATCAAATATGGCGGAGTTCCTCTTGAAGGTTTGAAAGGGATTGGCCTTCAAGAGGGTGCATTTCAACAATGGGTATTCGAAGAGAAGAATGTATTGTAAGTGCATGTATGTTTAAGGAAACAAAACTAGTTGGAGCTAGGAGAAGCAATGGGGAGGGATTTTGTCCAGATGCTCTTTGGAGTGAAAATTTCGAGCAACAAATGAGGTAAAATTTATCAGTTCTTGCAGTACCTTGAATGACCAATTTGAGTGGGTGGGCACGTGTAGTGTTTCTAAAGTGGGAAATCACAAGATCAAAGGCTATGCGTTATGTGGGAGACAAGGAATCAGGTGAATTGGACAATGAAGAGGTGTCTTCATGTAGTTGGGTGGAAAAGCAATTGAAGTCAATGAATGATATGGTTGTTTCATGCAGATGTGTAGGTATATTGTTATGTGTCAAAATCACAATGTCCAAGCATTTCAAGGTCATCAATATGGATGTCGTTTCCTGGGCGAATATGAGAGATGAGTTCCAATTCAACCATGGTATGGGGCAAGGGAAAGGGAATTGGATCAGAGTTTGAATCATCATAAGGAGGTGTAGAGGGATCTTCTGGTACACATTCAACATGCCATAAAACATATGTGTCTTTAATGCAATGTCAATGAGAAATAATTTCAGAACTTGTGGTTCCAATATCCCTGAGGAGGGCACAAAAATGATTTTATAGAAGAAGTTCACTCCAACAAAATAGTTCAAAAGTTGAAGAACCAAAGAGAGGAATGGAACTGAATTGTAGAAAGACTCGAACCATCTTGTGACGCAAGTTTGATTTCCATGGATTTTTTTTCCTATTAGGTGAGAAAGACCAAGAATGAGCAAACTCAAGCATGGCTAGATGTTCAAGAGTAGGGGTCTTTGCATGTATGCAAAATTGAAGGGGGGGTTGGAGGGGTGTTATTTATGTCATTACAGAAATGACATAAAACAATTTGGATCACATTAAGGGTAAAAAGGAATGACTTCAAAGCACAAGAGGGAGTTTTTGGAGCATGTGGCAAGTCTCTTGTGCACTGATGTCTTGTTATACAACTGTTTGTGCAAGGAATATCCTGATTGGTTGAAGAAAAGGGTCGTCACTTAGTGATGCATGTACAATTCGAGAGAGAATAGCATGGTAGTTTTCTGATTTTGGGTCTACTTTCGATGAATACTTTGAAATGTATTTGAGGACAACATGCCTAGAAAGAATAGGTTGGCAATCAACATTTTCTCTCGATATTGAAAGCATGGTTGGGTTGTGAATATTTAGAAGGGAATCATTTCTTGAAGGATTGTAGGTTCTACGTCCATTTGCATCAATGAAAAAGGAATAAGTAGCTTGTAGGTCAAAGGAGAAACCATAACAACATTTAAGAGATGTTCCTTTTTAATGAAGTTAAGTTGATTATGAACATTTGGTGTGTCTTTGAACATAATTTACAAGTTATTCATAGTCAACTAAGTAGTTTGATTAAAGTATGGATGGTGATCCAAGTCTGCATGGATCATTTGTAGCAGACTGATTTAACCCAAAAGTGGACAAGTGACCGAAATGAGGATTACAGGTTGTAACATATGTGTCGAAATAATGTTTTGTAGCTTCAACTGCAAGACCATCTTCCCAGTCCAATGTATCCATATTTGGTCCATCCGCTAGCCCAATAAAACCATGAATGTGTGTGGATCCCCTAAGTTTCCATTCATACCTACATGGGAGAAAAAGGAATACATTAGAAAGGAATATTTTAAAGTGACAAACATGAAGAGCAGGATAAGAAGGAAGAGATAGTAAAAGACATGTACCAATGATCGGTTATATGAAGTCCTTTTTGAAGCACAGGATTCAAGGAATATTTTGAATCTATTGTGCATGTATTATGATGTAATATGTGGATTGGATATGATGTTGTGAATCTTCCATTGATGTTGTTTATATGAACTGCCAGGGCTTTGGGTAGGCATCAGAGCATGCAAATCTGACCATTTTGTGTTAGTTGCACTAAGGGTGAAGAAGAACGTTGGTGTACCTTGTTGATTGATCATATTTGTGAGTTCAGCTCTACTTTTGTTCCAATACGAATGTGCTCCATGTAATGTAGACCCAAACTGTGCAACCCTTTCAACGATTTTGTTATTAGGCATATCTTGCAATTGGTTAACAGGCTCAAGTATTGTGGGAGGGAGTGTATCTTCAAGGTTACACTTGACAAAAACAGAATTTGTACGATGAATTCGATGCCGCATAATGAGATTGTATATGTAGTAGCAGAAACAAGGATGCTGGCCAAATCTGTTGTCATGATAATGAATGAGGTGAAGTGCATATTCGTGCATCTGAACTTGATGAATGCGTGGTTGTTTAAGCATTGCAACACTTGTGGGAAACAAGGTTGGAAAGGCCATTGAAAGAAGGACTTATGTGTTGTACTCATTGATAGGGGAGATGCCTATAGGGTTCCAATCAATGGAAGGCGGTAGTGGGCTATCTGGTATGCGTAAGAAGCGTCTAATTTCGTTGATCTTGGTTCTAGAATATATTTGTGTTGAAATAAAGGAGGAGGATTCTAATTCATAGGGTTCAAGCGAATTTGGTGGTTGCACTATAGAGGATGAGCTTTGTTGATAAGGTAGTGTATCATGGATATTGACATGGTGAATAAAAGGTGAAATGTCTATTGAAACAAGAGGAAAAGAAGCTAATGCAATTGGGTTAACTCGAGCATCCTTGTAGTAAGAATCATTAGCCATTTTGTATTCAAGCGCAACAAGAACATGTGTTCGACTAATAAAGAGTTCATCATGGTTTGTTTATAGGATTGCATTTGCGAAAAAAAAGAATGCCAACGTCTAATATTAAATGGGGTAGACACGTGGCAATATTGGAAATATCTTGTGGGAAGCAAATAGTATGGCCAGAATATTGACCACCACAGGCATCCATGACTTGTATGATTGGATTAGCACAACAAATGAGCGTTTCTTCAACTTGTGTAAGTACTGCAAGGACACGTGGTTGTATGCCCATGTCCATATTGTTTTCCAATGAAAATCGATGGCCTTTTATTTCTAAAATACAACGAGAACATGCGTATGCACCATGGAAATTTTTCATTGCAATTCCAAGGTAAGATTCATTGCAAATCGGGCTTGCATTCATGTGAGATAGCTGGTCCATTTTTTTACGAAAGCGTTGATGTGCATCATTAAGGGGGGCATTGGATGGACTTAGCATGGGGGATGGAAGGGATGGTGTGATGCGAGTTTGGACAAGAGAAAATGGAGAAGAGATATCCATAGCTTAACAAGCAACTCTATAAAGAAGACGTTGTTTCTTGTTGGTTTTTGCATATACAATTCTTCGTCGTGTATTGGCTTGTTCATTGTCATGGTTAGGCATGATGCCTACAAGAAAAGTGTAAACTTGTTAAAGACTTAGACAGTGTCATTGGTGGAAGGGACACATTTTGTATATGTATTAATTTGAAAGTATATGGATATAAAACACAAGACTTAAAGGAAATGTAAAGTAATTGCATATTGGGAACCAACCATGTAGGATAAAAATAACATTTAAGGGGAAAATATAATTTTCAAGTTATAGCTTGATAAGTGTAAGAAATCAACAATATAAAAGAACAAAGTTTAGTATGACAAAGCACGTATGAAAAAAAGAAAGTAAATGTAATAACTGTTTTGTACAAAAGTATGACAAGTTGTTATAAGAAAGAAGAGAACTAAGGAACTTATTTAATAAATAAACATAATAGTAAATTGGTATTGTATTCAAAAGTGACCATATAGGTTGCATCTACCATTTAAGTTCAAAATGTTAAGTGATAGTTTGTACAATGGAAGTATGAGAAAGAAAGCTAGAACTTATGAAAGGGAAAACTATTGATGGAGTAAAAAATCAACCCCGTCTATGTTGAATCATGAAATAAGAAAAAATTTGAGAATTGAGGCAATTTATTATAGATGATAATGAATGGTTGAGTATCGAGTGGAAAATATTTATGCAATTGGATGTCTAGCGAGGAAAACAAAAAAGGTTTTATGAAGGAAGAGAACTACGTGAAGTTTCCAATGAAATGTCTTCAAGCATCACAATTACAATCTTTAGGCATGCAATTCCACAGAAGGTCTCTATTCTAACTGAAATAGTAAAAATGAATTATTTGTTGTAGATATTCCAAGCTATTTAAACAAGTGATGCTGCTTCAGTTGAGAGGAGGCATAGGTATTTTGCAGAAACGCCCATGAGTTCGTTTACAGCATCATCAAATGCTACGACACCATAAAGGTGTCCAGTCACATCCTCCAATTCAACCTTTAGTATGTATTGGTAGTCACATTCAAGAAACTCCCCATCACATTTACCACAATACCAAATGTTTCCAACTTTGTGGGAATTTTTTTTCATGCATTGTATGCCATCAACAAAAAGAGGGCATGCAAGGAAATAAAAGTCATCCATGTTAACAATTGTGATGGTTGCAACAACAAAATACCAAATTTCCTATTCAAAGGTGAAACATAAAGTACAAGTCTAAGAAGGTCAACCATGGAATTGAAAGGTATAGTTTGGATGTCCTGAATAGTTTTAAAGTGAAACCAATGTAAAGGTATTAAAGGGTATTCCTCTAAGCATGGTTGGATGGTTGAGGAGGAACCTAGGAAAATCTCATGATGGATTTTCAAATGGTTGTATGTTGGATTGGATGCTTTGACTATGCCATTTGATACTATGTAGACCTATCCTATTTGTATTTGGTCATACAAAGAAAGTGCCAATTCATTGAATGCAGATATATGTATTTCATTGTGTGAATCATTAACAAGGTCAAAACCAAACACTTTTCTAGACCCTCGTTGATTGCTATATTCATGAATGTTTGTCTTGAAAATGACTTGACCTTGAATGATACTATTGCAACTGCAACTTTTCCCCCCAAAAATTTGATTTTTAGGGTCCCCCTTTTTATTTTCTAGCATCTAAACAGCCTAGGAATGTTTACGCCGTAGGAGTTTTTCTATCTAAGGTTCTGTTTAAAATTACTGTTCATCTTCGTCGTCCCTCCTCCCAACCATATTTGGCCACGTATTTTTCTCAATTTTCCATTTACGTGGTTAGCTCTGCATGTGGTCTGGCCTGCGTTCACGTTTTCTCCATTTTGCAGTAACCGGGTTTCAAGTGGGGACTTTCCTTCGACCTATTCCCCTTGCCGCTTGACACACAGTCTCACCTACCCACCTTTATCTTGCGGCGTGCTTGAGCCTAGAGTAACTGTCCGCCAAGTAATAATGGGAAAGATGTGCGCCCAATCCACCTACCTATATGGCGATAGAACTAAACTACACACGGGTACAATAGCTCATCATTTCCAACATGTCGTCACCCAATAGTAGACCAATACTAGGAGGTTCTTATTCATGCTAGCCAATAAAAGGGAGACCTTACTCGCTGGATAGCACCTGTCATAGTCGAGAGAAGGAAGGGAGGGATTTTGTTAGAAGCGTTTATGGAATTTCGGTATTGCTCGCACAAACCGCTTGTAGTGATTTGTAGCTGCTGGAACCTGAAAACTCTGTCATAAACCTCATTTATGTGGTGCTCTGTTGGAACAGAGCATCTTTTGGGCCAAAGTTCATTAAAAAAACCACCCAAAATTTTGCTCAATGCCTATATTCCAGGTAGGTGATATGAAACTCTCAATTTGGGGCGATATGGGAGGCTCTAGACAACGGGCAAATGTAAGGTCTCTAGGCATAATTGTGGTTATTTATTTCAAAAAAAAAATTACGCTGAATCCTATAAAACTAAAAAATCATTAAATTTGTCTGCTTGGAAAATATAATAATCAAAATTTGTCCTCATTTGCCCTGGATCGTTGTCCACATAACTGAAAATGACAGTTTTCCCTAGCTGCAGAGAGGGGTTTTGGTCAGTCACATTTAGTAAGATGAGTCTTCCAAGCGATTGCATGATTTTTGTTCGAACAAGGCGATTTCAAGAGATTTTCAGGTTAGAATGGTTAATCCTCTTGTCTTTGTATTTTATCGGATCCTTACTGTGTTTGATTTAGTTCTTGTCATTACCTTCGACAGTTGAATGCTCGTTGAGCCTACTCATTTCCCTCTTTTTACTACACGAACTGCCTCACCCAACTAATTACAAATTCTGCGTCTTTGGTTGGAGAACTTGCGTGTAAAGGAAATGATTCCATAATAAAAGTGTTACAGTTGATTTTGCCACACATGGTGGATCACACCTTTATGGCCTTCCCTGTCCCTCTGCAAACTCTTTAGACCCCATGGACCATTTTTGTACCTTTGATGTTTCCAATATCATCCCTAAAAACATGCATTATTTGCTATACGCGACTTTTAAACCTATTCTCGCGTATATACACGGATTTGACCCTTAAACCCACGTACATCGGGATGTGTGCAAAATGACAAATAGTTTTGGAGTTTTCCTTGATGTGGATCCGAGTCACTTGTCTCTTGGCCTTCCATATGCCTTGAGATCGCTTGGATTTGACCTTCCATTACCCCATTGAAGCACTATATAAGCAACCCTTTGGATACATTGAAAGGGGAGGAATTGAAGAGCAATAAAACTATAGTCCATTGTTGCCGGAGCTTATACTTGAGTCTGCATCGCTTTGTCCCTTGGAGCACTTTGTGTTCTTCCCAAGCTTGCCTTTGCTTGTGAGCTTGCTATCGAGAGATGGAGGATTGAAGTGGTGGAGGACTCAGTTTCTCCGATTCGCAGACGTGTCAATAGAGGTTGTCACTATTGTAATCTCCGATTTATATTAATAGAAATATCTTTTCCTGTTCAATAATGTGTATTTAAATGAGTATTGAATCCATTGATGCTTTTAAATGCTTATATGTTATTGATTATATATTCTAGAGTAGGTCTAACACAATTATATAGAATGCTTGTCTTGTTTGCTGAATGTTGAGAGAGCAAATTATCAATACAAGCAAGAGTGGAAAGGCTCAACGGGGATCCACATCAACCGTCCAGAATAAGGTATGTATCAAGATCCTTTAGTGTTAGATGTTTGATTTCTCTTGCATATAGGAAAGGATTGATTTCTGCAGTTACTCTGTCTGTTGTGGTACCCCAAGCCATATGAAGTTTTCTTCGTAACATAATTGGCGACCATACTGGGGACGTTCTTTGTTTTTCTTTAGGGTTTGGGGGCACAATGTGCTTGATATTATTGACTTGCTTGTTATTTCTCCTTGTTTATGTGTTGCATTTTATAATATGTTCATCCATTGACACTCCCCTTTATTGGTTTGAACCTTGGCCTACTTTTTACCACTGTGTTCTCTGTATACGCAGGTTTTTGGCCAAAAGTCGTGTACATACACAAATTTTTGGCCAAAATTCGCGTATACATGCACGTTTTGGCCAAAATCCGTGTATACATGCAGATTTTTGGCCAAAAGTCACGTATATACGTAGCTGTTCTTTAAACAGTCGCGTACATCCTCCCTTTTGGTGAGTTTGATGTTGTGGGAAGTTGCTGGGTGGGTTGTGAGTGTGGTTGGGTCTTCCTTGGGTCTGATGTTGTTTGTTGGATGCTTCTTTTATGACCAGAGACCGTCTTTTCATTGATTTTTATTTGAAAGTATTTTTAGTCATTTATCATTTTTGTTTTTCCATTAGTGCATTACTCTTTTTTGTCTCGGTGTCTTGCTGGGCTTGTGTTTTATACTTGCTGCAGAGACTGAGAGTTTTAGATGAATTTTAATGCATTTTTCATTCTTTTATATTGAAAAATACAAAGTAGTTGCACTCTTAGTTGCGTCTTAGATATAGATTTGAGGAGGTACTTGCATTTGGATGAGAGTTGTGTTTAGGATTTCATATAGGAAGGATTGCATTGGCATTTGGAAAGGAATATATATTTATGCATCTCATGTAGTGGCATACCCTGTTTTTCATTTGACAAAGATTGCACTTAGCATTGTTTGTTATGGTGTGAATTTTTATTTCATTGCTGAGTCTTCATATCATTAGTTGCACGATCATTTACCCTTTTGAGTAATAAGCCAATTAAAATCAACGCATAATAAAATGAATTACACTCTTTTCTTTTATAGGGTGCACCAACAAGATTAGGTTTTAGGGTCTTGGAATAGTTCACTGTGAGTAAATTCTCCAAGATCACTAAACAAAAACATTTATGTGTCTATCCAGGTGAAAGTGTGAAAATCCTTTATATAATTAGTGTTTCTCAGGATCCTCCTCTTACAAGGGAGTTAAGCACGAGGCAGTGTGAGCGGTTAATGATTGGGATGACACCTGGTCATAACTGAGTAGCACTGGAGATATTTCCAAGATTGTATTCGTATCTGGGGGCTCTTTCAGGAGTTTCGAGCTTTGCTACCCTGCCCATACGGTCAATCTCGCATGCTACTGTCCACCTGAGCATTGATTATATTGAGGTGACCTTAGTTGCCTTACCCAGGTTATCGAGGAGGTACTTCGCAGAGGTTATTCTGTATGTGTCCTGGACAGATAGGGGTCAGATAGCACAGTCGCTATATGTGTTGAAGCTGAGGGCCACTATAATTGGTTACGTACATCCGCTTGTAGTGTATGGGAGTTTCGAGCCTCTCCTAGGCGAGACATACTTGTTGCATTTGGGAGCTCACATTTCCTCCCCTTGGTTTGCTTGTATTTTGGCTGTAGGTTTTCTTAAGAGTGTACTCTTTGTGCGCTAGTTGGCCTTTGGGATCATGGTTACTTGAGTATATTTATGCTCTCTTGAGTTCGGGTCCTTTTATTTTCGGCATGCCTGGTATCTTATCATCCGTCTTTGGTCCTAATACGGACCTTGGTGTCAGACTTGGGGGCATCATGGCCCCTTACCGTGCTCATAGATTTGGGAATGGTCATATTCCATCCTCTACTCCATTTGTGGAATATTTTTATTCCCTTTGCTCGGTCTCTACACCAGTGGTCACCCTCACGGGGGTGGTAGTGGAGACATGAACGTTGGGTCTACACTTTACATTCCTTTTATGGCCCATCGTCCACCGCACTGTTTCCTTTGAATTTATTTGTCATGATCATTCCTCCCTATATCCTATAGTTTGGATTCTTTATTGACTATTTTGGGTTGTTTTGGACTAATATGGTTGTCATGTAGGGTCCAGTTTTTGTACACTCTCTCCGAGGTTTCAACCTGTTCGTTCCTATCACAGGTATTATGTCTGAACTGGCATATAGGTTAGGATGTCACATATGCTTGCACTTATGCATGACCTTATGAATGTTTCATTTTAACCTTAGATATGAACCCATTCCGTGGTATCACGAAACCTTCATGCTGCTGTTAGAAATGATATTATGTAAATGGTAGAGCTTTCCTATACATGGGTGTCCTAGTTAGCTCCCTTTTGCATTTGGTACCCATGCTGTGATTCCTCTCTTAGGTCTGGGAGTCCCTTTAGTCCCGCCATGTCTTTGAGTAAGAGCCTCATACTCCTCTTGAAATTTATGCTGGCATTTCCCCGGGACTCCCTTATATATGTCAAGTTGTAATTGCATTATCATGAGTTTTGCTTGCCTCATTGAGCCTTATGCTGGCTTCCCTGACTTTGATTATCAGCCATATAACCCGAGCTTGTCTCATGTCTAGCCATGCAGAGCCATTATATATATCATTTGTAGCTTGATTCCCCATTTTTACCGGGAGGGGACTTTCCCCCGAGTTTCGTTATCCTACACATGTGTCCCTGCATTGAGCATATGTATGTTTTGCTGCTTGGAACTAGCTTGTTTGCCCATTGACACTCGTCTCCTCCTAGTCTGTAACTATAAAGCACTTTTATTCTTTTTCAAGCTTTTCAAAATATTTGAAAAAGTAAAAAAAAAAAAAACCAAAATACCGAACAAGAAAAGATGTTATCTTTGGCAGCAGTCGAGTCGTGTCGCCTTTGAACAGAGCACTGTGTATCACATCTGTTGATTGGGTTAATAGTTTGAATTTAGGAGCTGTACCCGTTTTTATGAGTTATCTCCACCGACTGGTTAAGCTTCCAATCCCTATGGAGCCTCTATCGATGCCCCCTGTGTCGTAGAGATGTCCCAGTTTTGTATATTGAGTATATGCTGTCTATATTCAGTCACCATTCCCCTTTATGCTCTTGTTAGAAGGAATTTGAAACTTGAGTCGACCATTCCTCAGTTCTCTTGACTTTGCACGTCGGCCATTCTCGGTACTGATACTGGTTCGTGCACTTTATGATCGAGTCCTTCCACATTATACATCCTTGTTGAGTACCTCATGTTGGATGATGAGGGATGCATTAATGCCCTCCTTCCAGCGGATTTTATCCCATCGACTTCAGATAATTTATTCTGGGATAGGAATCTAGAGTCATTTTTGAGTGCCTTGAGACTTGCAGTCATCAATGGCAGATTCTCTCGCCATCGACAGTTTTGGGAATACATCAATGTCCCATGATTGATGGATCCTTTCAAGTGTTCGACCTCAACACATTTATTCACACTTTGTTAGTTTGCACTCTAGTACCTTGATTCCCATTTTCATTATCGGTGGGTGATCTCGCGTCTGTTAACGGTATATATCAATGACCGATAATTAGACGACGGACTACTATGTTCGACCTCGACACCTCTATTCACATAGTAGGACATGTACTCATAGCAGATTGTGTAGAAGACCTTCCAGATTGGTGGCATTTCATATATGCTACCTTCTTGATCGTGCTAGTGTTCATGAGATTTCAGCTCTCATGACTTGATTCCAGTATATGTCAGATGTTTCCAACCATTATGGAGATCTTGATCCATTATATATCATTAGCTTTCATGGATATCATGATCCTTTGTATATCTTCATCATGGAGATTCTGATCTATCTATATTGTACGTGGCGATGACCACACATGTCATATTTTGTATCATGCATATTCATGGCCACTGTACTCTTATGCATCCGGGACTGCTATGTCTTCTTGCAGTTATGTGCAGAGTTTCATTCATTAGAGGAATTTTGGGGTCTAAAATGGGCCTCCTAAGGAAAAAAATAAAATAATAGTTAAAATAATAGTTAAAATAATAAAATAATATTGATTAATTTTGGAGGAAGAAAGAAAAAAACTACTTTTTGTGTTCGTATTTTCGACATATCTCCCTATGTTTTAACTCAAATTTCGATCGGGAGAGCTCGTTGGATGCGGAACGGAATTTGATTCCGCATCCAACGAGTAGCCACACTGCATACTTTTGACGGACCCCGCTACCCCAAAAACAAGAAATACCTGAAAAATGTGATGATGACATCATCATCACATTTTTTCAGGTATTTCT